>PVHP010048868.1:0-12340 GCA_004024765.1 Zapus hudsonius
GCCACCATATGTGTGTGAGGCCTGGCTGTGTCCTTATCCTGGACTTTCCTCTAGGTGCTAATTGCTTTAGTGAGAGAAACTGTGCAAAGCAATTAAGCAGCTCCCCTTTCCTAGCTGCACTAGCTCTCAGAAGCAAAGGGGCTGAGAGAGAGCTCCTGCTCTCCCAGTAGGTTGCAAATTGCTCCGAATGAATAAATACATTTGTTCACTTTTCAAACTGTGACCAGCCACCTGGTTCTGTTGTGTTGCTCTCGGAGCAGAGAAGGCAGATGATGGGCTCCTTGTAGCTGAACTCCAGCCCATAAAAATGCTTCACCACACTCGGAGCTATTTTTGCAAGGACATCTGTTGCCAAAAAAGAATTTTAATTAAGCAAAAACACATCTCTGTTTTGTCCATGGCAAGGAGGCTTGTGAAAGCTTTCTTGTCTCAGATGCACGCTAAATCTGGAGAGATGGAAGCCTGAAGGTATTTTGTGAGGGACATTTTGCTGCTCAATTTGAGGGACACAACAGATTTTCCATGGGTAGACAATTATTGGAAGCGCATGTTTGCACTTTTCAAAATAAGGCCCAGACTGCATTAATAATTAATTGTACGTAATATAATCTGACATGTTACCCCATGGTTTGATAAAGTCGAAAGCTATTTCCACAAGGCAGCTTGCCAGTTCTTTCGCTCGTCTCCAGCCTTCTTCCCAGGTGATATTCATCATTTTAACATCAAGCTTCCAGAACACCACATTAACACATAAATTAGAGGACCCGGCACTGTGCTGGCTGTTATAGCTAGTATAGATAAAATTGTCCAATCACAAAGAAAAAAAAGTTAAGCGATCAACGGAATCAGAAAGCAGTTGTAGACATTAATGCAGCATAAATTGCTTATGATTGAGTTGGAGAAGGGCCTTCCTGTACTTTTCAAAAATGCAAGTCTATTGAGCTCACCAAACACTGACATACTGGCAGATGGATCGAGCTTCTTCAAAAGTGAAACTGATTCTGTAACCATATACCCTTCAAGTCCCTTAAGTGCCCTTAGGGACACCCTGTTTGCCAGTGTGAGTGTATCAGAGGGGCCTTCAAGCGGCAGGCCCTGAGGGGTACTGCTGGCAGCACGGGAGGAAAAATTACCTGATGGCATTCAAATTGTTTCTGGCTACTTCTATTATTGGGTGGGGTCACCCATCTGCCCTCTTGCTGGGTGGATGGAGATCATCTTGATTGAGCGCAAGGAGTCCAGATTTCGAATCCAGTTGGATCTTCACTGACACGAATCTATCCTGCATATGGTGGACTAGAACCCACAGTGTCACGTTGTGCATCCAAGCTGGAATGCTTCTCTCTGCTCATGAACTTCTCTGACAATTGCTACTCACACTCCAACATTTTTCAGCATTCTGTTTCTCTTGTAGGGAGGGCTGGTGGCCATTCTGTTTGTGATTGCAAAGTATACCCCACTCTGAATCTCTCAATAACATGGATTTTTTTCTGTTTATCCCATAGTATGAAGACAGCATGGATCTCAGATATCAGTCTTGTCGCCTAAGGAAATAGTTACAGAGGTGAAATAGATATTAATAAAGCATTAATTGATTGAGTTGGAGAGGGACCACTAGTTTGAGCACTTACGACTTCTATGATGATTCCTTCGAGTTAGTGGTAACAGCTTGTGTAAATTTTTTTTATTGTCCACAATGAGTTATATTATTTAATGGGCAAACAATGAGTTGTTATCTCCAATTCCCTAATGCCCCCCTCCCCATCTCCAATCAGCTAGGTATCCTCCTCCATGGGTCGTCTGGATCAGTCCTTGTGACAGGGGACCATGGATAGCCTAGTATTCAGCCAGGTTCTCCTGGCCCTAGTATGTTGTTACTGAGGGGTGCCATGCCTCTGATAATCTCCCCCACCACAGCTCTCACAATCTCTATGTGCCAGGGTATCATGTTCTGTAACAACTCCAGACACATGACCGCTTTGTGTATCTGGCTTTATATGGGTATTGTAGAATTGAACTCTGGGCCAGCAGAGTTTGTAAGCAAGCACCTTTAACCACTGAGCAATCTCCCCAGTCCTAGGCTTTTCTTAATCTTTTTAGTCAAGACGTTTTAGTTGTAAGTGACAGGAATTTAAAAGCAAGGTAAGAAGAGGGAAATTTATTGGCTTAAAAAAAACTGCTAAATCTTAAATTCAGGAACTTTCAGGTCAAAAGCCTTCTTAAATATCAAAGGCATTCAGTCGTTTTGTAATATGCTTTCCACTTCAGTTACTGTTTCCTAGGTAAGACCTCTCACCTGAGGTTGTTGAGCATTTTCTGCCTCTGTTTACCTCTTTCTCTGCAATGATTCTAGCACAGGAAAAGTCTCTGTGTACCAGAGACAGAGCAAATTCTGACTGTAGTGCCTAGATTTGTCCCTGACTACCACCTAGGAGCCACAATCTCTACCTCAAATACAAGATAGTGGTAGTTCCTTCTCATTTGGCTTATTAAAAATAGTAAATAAATTCAATGTATTTGCAAATAACATAAGTTTAAGCTTTGTCATAGGCTGCCCATGAAACGTACTACTGTGGCTCTGAGATCAATTGTGCTGATTGGGTATTGCTGGGTCATGTGTCTTCTTTGTAAAGTGGGATGTGATCTTCCTGTACATAGTGAAATCCAGGTCAGCCTGGGATAGAGCAAGACCCAACCGCGTAAAACAAAACAAATAAACAAACAAACAAAAAAAGAAAATGCCAACAACTAGCAACCTTAGTAACTGAGAGGTACAGGATGCTCTGGTGTTGGCTTTGTTAATAATACAAAGCAGAGGCAAGAAGGTTTGTGAGGTAACAAGGCACAAGTAAGTTCCTGTGTCAGTGAGCCAGTGACAGGGACATGCAGTCACACAGCTGTGCTGAGTCCCAGAAGTGATGCACAGCAGCTGTCTTTCTCCTATGGACTTCATCATATTATCAAGAATACAGACATTTCCTCCTCCGTGGGCAAACTGGATCAGTCCATGGGGTTGGATACCAGCTGATTGGGGACAGGGAAGAGGGAAATCCGGGACTTGGGGACATCAACACATTATTTGATCATTCAGTGTATCTAATTATGGATAATAAAGAAATATTTAAAAAAAGAATACAGACATTTGAGAGAAAGAAAAAGAACTGAATTAGGTTCAATAACAAACCTTCAAGGGCAAAAGAATTGTAAATACTTTAACAATGGTGAGGTCAAGGGTAATGAAGAAATCAGAGTAATGAGTTCTAATCACAAAATATTTATTAAAGCAAATCATTTAATGATGGTAATTTGAAATCACGGAATTAAGCAATATTGAATTATTTACTCTGCCCCAAATACCTTGTTCATACCTCATAATCTTAAACTCAAGAGATTTGTTGCACGACACTGCAATTAAAGGAGCAATTCAACTATGTCCCCAGACATCACAACCTTTTGCTTGGCTTAAGCACTTCCCTCAGCTAAGTCACAGAATTTAGTCAAATGATTCTCTTTGGATTAATCAGAGGGTCATAATGATTCTTTCAGAACTTTAGAATCTTTGAGACTGGTCAGATGAAGGATGGAGAGAAGCCTTTTTGTATGCGTCTTCTGCATGCGTCATCACGTTCTCATCTTGCTTACTAATTACATGGATTAAAGGTGACCTCTTCTCTCATGATAACAGATGAAAGGGAAAGTTAGTGTTCTCACTGAGTGACCTTACATCTTCGGGCGCTTTTGAAGGCGGACTGTTGGGCTAATTTTATGACAACATAAACCAAGTCTATCTTTAGGAAATTATGTGCTACTGCCTACTGTCTGTTAATTGTAAAGGTAACTCGGAGCAGGAGGTGGGTTCTCAGAGGGCTAGTCTGTCCCAAGAACAATCTACCTAGCAAGTACATATCAAAGCCTTTGGTTACTCTCTTCTTTGCTATGGGAACTACTTAGCTTCAGATGTGGCTCTTCCAGTGCGCTGCTAAACCATTACCGAGTCACAAAGTGCCCAGCTTCACCCCCTTTTGTTTGGTTTTCTCATTTTCAGACAGAATCCTCTCTCTCTTCTGTCTTTTATTCTGGTAACTTCAGGTAAGTGGAAGCAGCTGTTGCCCCAATGGATGGCTTGTTGGGGACTGGCAACTGTGTCCATGCTAAGACCCTCCACACACTGACATTCTCAAGATTTACAAAGTGTATTTGCCATAAGAAGAGTGCCTGTAGTCAGGGGCCCTACAGAGTCCCTGAACGAACATGCAATGCACATAAATAGCATTGTCCTAGCTATGCAATCTTGGCTTCAGAACTCATTTCTTGTTTCTCCAGATACAACCTTGTCACCCTTGCACTGCTCCGCTGTGGAGGAAGCTGTGGAGCTGCTGCTGTTGGAAAGAAGTTACTAGTGAAACAGCCACCTTTACACCAGAAGAGCTGAGGCAGATACGTGCAAGGCAAATAGAAAGACCTCTGCTTTCTGTTTTCTCTCTTTGTGCTAAATTGTGCCAGTGCTAAGAAAAGGATGTTATAGGTTTGATTTGGAGAATGACAGCTGTCAAAAACTGGATACGAGAAGCATTGTTAGTCACATGTGGGACAAAGCTGCAGGTAGGTTTGAACCAAATTACCAAAGCCTGTGGTTTATTGTGACTCAAGTGAGAGAAATCAAATGTCCATAATGATGGAACAAAGGCTTCTGCAAATCCTTGCCTCAATAAGGGCAATAAGAACATACAAATGATAAAAGCCAACCTTTGCAGAGCTCTGGGATTTTAAGTAAAGTTTTTTTTTTAAAGTAAAGTTTTGAAGTGATCTTCAGAGTTTATTTAAGAAAACCAGCTAAATCTTGGTTTAGAAAAATAAAAACAAGGAGCTTTTTGGATATTTATTTATTAGTAAATAACCCTAAAATAATGTGTAATTATAAGAAACCACATGAAACAAAAATGCCTATTGTGTGGCAGTTTGAGTGCAAAAATATAAATACATGGTTTCCATAAGCTCAGGTGTTTTATTAAAATTGTGTTGGCTACTTAGTCCCTAGTAGTCAGTTTCCTAGTACAGGGAGGTGTGCCATGGGTGGGGGTGAGGGGAATGGATCTGAATTCCAGCCCAAAGGTATGAAGAGAGCAGTTTAAGCTCAGGCAGGTTCCTACTTGCTGCTTTTGGTTTTTGTTGGCTGTTTGGATGTTTCTCTCTGTTTGGATCTTTGAAAGGGAGCCAACTTCTTATGCCATCGATGGAACTTCTCCTGGATCTGTAAACTTGAAATAAATCCCTTCCTCCAATAAACTGTTTGGTTGGATGTTTGGCCCAGCAACATGGAGCTGACTACAACACCTGTCTTAGTCATTTTTAATTGTACAGTACTGTTGAGGCCAGAGAGAAGGGCAGAGAGCGAGGTCTGGAAGGTCTTGCACAAATGTTCTCAAAATTAACATGTTAAAAAAACTGGCAAAGTAGAAGGTGGAAAGACCCTCCATCAAGGCCTAATAAAACTGACCCTGGATGGAGGTGCAGAGGTGTTCTAGAATGTCTGATAGTGACCTTTTGTACATTTTAATGCTAAAATGCACACCCCTTGGTAGAGACTTAAATTGCTATTCAGTCATGCAATGTATGAATTTGTATGCAGAAGTACATACAACAACATGTGAGGCAAAGGCTGTGCCATACAAATGACTCTGAAGCCCACTTTATGTGACACGGAACCCTCCATCTTTGCATGGTGGGGCTGTTTGACCTCTGTCTTGGCTCCAGCTCTCTCCCTCCCTTGGAAGTGCATCTTTTTCTAATAAACTCTGTTTGCCTCTGCTGTAACTGTAAATCTCTGTTCAGTTCCTTGCTTAGAGTCACATAACCTGGAACCCCTCTGGTGGTGCCCTGCAAATCCCAGTAATATCAGCTGATATCATTTAATGACATTCACTTTGCTGTGGAACAGATTTCTGGAAACTTTATTCATTTAGCAAAAAATTTATAGCAATTTAAAGCAAGTTCCCTTTTCCCTCCCTGGCCTCTGGAAACTGCTGCTCTCTTCTGTCTCCTTGAGTTTGATTTTAGACATCTCATTGAAGTGAATTAATGATTTGGTCTACTTCTCAATACAATAAAATAATGCTTGAAGTTTGGCACTTATATTGGCACTTGCTATCTGTTAATGGCTTTTCTGATGGCCAACTGCCATGGTGGTAAAGGCCTCAAAAGACAAGAGGCAGGAAGCCAGTGTGTGTGTGTGGGGGGAGGGGTGACTATACCCTGATGACTTCATGTGGTCCTAATCAACTCCCAAAGTTCTGTCTGTGGCCCTGGCAGATCAGGCTCATTCCTGCATACGTGACTTCAGGAGTTAGTCTTCCACTGAGCAGTGTGTCAAGTGGTGCCCTGTGTGAGAAGTCTCTTCTGTTCAGTGCCATGACACATTTCTCACCACTAGAGATGGATTAAGCATCCACAAATTAGTGCTTTATAATGGATAATAAATTTCAGTGCATGAATACTTGGGGGACATAATTAAACCATGTTCACATCCATAGCATATAATACTTGCCTTTTGAATCATTTCTTTTTCATTTAACACAATATATTTAAGGTTAATCTATGTCTCAAAAATGTGGAATTTTTTTTTCTGAAGTTGCATAACAGTCCCATTTGCTAGGTTTTGTGTTTGGCTTCTCTAAAAAAAATCATGTTGAAGATTGATTAGCATTGTAGCATTATTGGGAAGGGGACCCAGTGGGGGTGTCTGGGACACTGGACAGGACTCTTATTAGGTCACAGCCTTTAGAACATTGGGCCAAAATACACTTATTTTATTTTTGAGTTATTCAGTCTCATGTTTTTGTTATAGAAACAGAAGATGGGATAAGAAATCAGTGTCTGTCCAAGAAACATTCATGGACATTTGGAATTTTTTATTTCACAATGAACATAGGTGAGGAAATATGTCTATACATCCTGCTTTGAGTGATTTGGGCTATATATCAGAATTTGGATTGAGAAAAGTAACATACTATTTCCCCACTGTGGCCACCCCATTTTACACTCCTAAAGATACGTAAGGATCCTAATTTTTCCACATCTAGTGGATTTACATTTTTATGCTCTGTTTTTTCTTGTTCATTTTTGCTCTTGATAGGGGCCATCATTGTGTGTATGAGGTGATATGTCTTAGTTTTGAGTTTCTTTTCTGCAATGATAGTAACTTTAAGCCTTTTCATAAAGGTTACTATAGTATATATAAAAGTTGGTGGTTTGGGCTTATAATATTTATTCTCTATCTCATCTAAGATAATCACATAAGCAATATAATAATCACATAGACAACAACATAATGAAAATAATAAAGTTATATTGATGGCTTATAAAAATTAAAGTTCATCTCAATAGCTCAAGGATGGGGGAAATGGGCTACATAGTAGCAAAATTTTTATATCATAAAATTAGACTGATATCAGTATGCACTACATTGTTATACTAAGATGCTAGAGGAAACCTCAGAACAACCACTAGGAAAATTGCTCATAAAAGGAGAAATCATATGGAAAGTAGCACCCTAGAAAATATCTGTTAACAGAAGGAAACAATCATGAAGCATGAAAATAAAAAGGAAGTCAATATTCTCCTACGCAGATGACAGATGTGAATTTTATCTTATCAGTAAGTATATTCAATGTAAATGAATTAAATATTCAACATCTTAGATGTCAGATGACATAATGGATGAAACATATTATCTAATTCTATGTTGTCTACAAGTGACACACTTTGTGTTCAAAGACACAAACAGGTTGGAAGCAAAAGGATGAGTAAAAGGTAGAATGCCAACCAAGTGTTGGAGGCACCATGTTTATAATCAGACAATCTGTGGGTCATTATACTTGGAAAACTGACATTGTAAACATACATACACCTTACAAAACAGCTCAAAGTACATTAAAAACTGTGACATAAATGAAGATAATTATAATACTTTCTGAAGATTTTTAGAACCTCACTTTCTGTAAAGAAAAGAACTACTAGTTAGAATATCAACTGAAATGATCATTAATCATTAGATTAATATATGTCAAAATCACATTCAGATGGCACATTGTACCTACCTTGTCGGTTAGATTATATAATCATACAGCTGCGATGGAAAACAAGTGAGATTTCTCAAAATGTTAAACCTAGAATTGATATATGATACATAAATGTAACTCTTAGTTTTATACTGAAGGGAACTAAAACTCAAGTCCATACAAATTCCTACTCTTGAATGTTCACTACAGCATTACTCATTAAAGAATGGAAGTGAACACATGTTGATCAAGTGCTGAATGGAAACATAAGATGTAGTACATCTACACAATACATTAATAGTTGGATGTAAAATGGATGAAATAAATACATGACATAGAAAAGATAAACTTTGAGAGAATAGCAACTGAAGTTAGCAGGGAATAAAAGTCTACATAGTGTATGATTCCATTTATACAAAAAGTCCTCCATGATGACTTTGGAAAAATACATTAGAGGCTGCAATGACCTTGGTGAGGTGAGGAATGAGGACTTTACAGTGATAAAATGGTCCAAATTAGAGAGTGGTGATGATGGCACCACTCTGAATATACTAAAATTGCCCAATGATGTACTCTGAAGGTATGGAGTTTAGGGTATAAAATCATATCTCAATAAAACTTATTCAAAAAGATTACCTAATTCTGAGTTTCAGTGTTAGCTCTAGTACAAACATACTTTGCCCAAGAAGTAAGTCAAAAATTCTAGTAACTCTGTAAACACTAGAATTTTTTTCCTATTGGGGAAATGAATATAATTATGATAATTATCATTTCAAGAGTACTGAGATAAGGTATGAAACTAGTTTACATTTTTTGCCCCTAGCTGTGTTTCACCTATGATTCATTGCATAAATGAGCGGAATTGCACAAATCACACAATATAAACCCTTTCAACCCCACTTAGAACAAGGCTTGTCAAGGGCACAAATCAGAAGACAGGCTTATCTTGGTGGAGCACAGGACTGAGCTAGCTACTCCTCTTCTTTGGTATCTATTTCTCACACACCCATTTCCCAGTAGTCATTCTCCAAGAAGGGAAAGTTCTAGCTCTATGAGTCAGGGCCAATCCAGAGAACTAGGCCAAGTTCATACTGCCCAGACAGTGCATCTTAAATTCTTCTCTCTCTCTCTCTCTCTCTCTCTCTCTCTCTCTCTCTCTCTCTCTCTCTCTCTCTCTCTCTCTTTCCTGGCATCTTTGTGTGATTACTATCTTGGGAGTAAAAAATTGTGAGTGCCAACTTCTAACAGTGTTTATAGGATTGAGAATCAGCCATGTGATGATGAATCCAAAAATAATGTGGGTGGGTCAGGGAAGATAGGGGAAGTCAAGATCTTCATGGACAAGAAGTGGACCACACACTGCTCTGGCTTCTTGCTCCCATGATGCTGTGCTTCATGGCAGCCAGCGTTTGCTTGGGAAGCATGAGATTGCAAGCTTGTTTGGTAGTTGGTTGGGGTTCCAGTTGGATATTTTAGTTGTCTTACAAATGTGTGTTTGTATTTTAGGTTTCTAAGTTTTTCTTTTAAACATTTCTGATTCTACATTCATTTGAAAAGTGGAATTTGTAATAATTTTTTTAAAAAAGTTCTTTATGGTTAACAATTAGAAACACTATATTAATGTCTTGTGTTGGTACCCCCATTTCTCTCCTTGGTGCTCCCAATCCCTTGATTGCTGGAAAAGGTTCATAGGGTGGAGGGCTATGAAATGTGCAAGCAGTAGACATTTTTTTTGAGGGGGCCAATCCTTTGGATATTTCCCCCACCATGGTTCTTAACAATCTTTCGGCCCTCTCTTATGCAAAATTCCCTGAGCTATGGTGGGTGACAAATTTTTTAGATGTTTTGTTATTGGTCCATTTGTTTTAAGGCACTGAAAAGATGTACCATTTTATGTACATTTATGTATTTATATAGACAATATATTAAAATGTACTATAAATATATAAATAGCATACAATAATGTATTATATGTCATTACATGATATAGAAATTATATATGATATATAAATAACATAAATTACATATATGCATGTAAAATTTGTATATTCAAGAAATGACTATCAATTTCAAAAGTATTATTATATCCCAAGACATAATGGGATGTTAGTGTTTTTGATGTGGAAATCAGCTTAAGATTTAGTATAACTGATGTGTGAAATGTAAAATTAACGTTCAAGTTCAGAGCACAAAGACAGTACCATCTACTATGGAGGTTGTATGCACTGGTTCACCTCTGTTATCAAAGGAATAATTGAATGTCTCTAACTTTCCCATTGGTTTTCCTATGTGAGTACTAGCAAGAACATCCGGGAAGTTCATGAAATACCCTAGCACCTGGAGGGACAATTACACTGCTGAAAGAGTGAAGTCCTAGGCTTCCTTTTTCAGAGTTATTACTATGGTGATCCCTAAGGTTTTGTAGGTTCATATCGGCAGGTCAGTCATTGCAACAGGAACACAGGTGAAAGGAGAGTTTTGTAGCGAGGTATGCCAGAGGAAGGGCTGGCACTTAGGCAAGCACAGTGATCCAAGAGAAGAGTGGGTTAGGGCAGAATCCTGAATCTACTGACACAGATGCAGAATGAGCTCTGTGCAGTGCTGGTGAGCAATAGGATGAGGACTGAGAAGTAGATGAAGCAAAGTATCATTAAGCGTGATTAAGACCTATCCTGTAGACTGATCCAGTTTGCCCACCTAGAAGGATAACCAGCTGATTGGGGACAGGGAAGAGGGAAATCAGGGACCTGGGGACATCAACACATTATTTGCTCATTCAGTGTGTGTAAATATGGATAAAAAGATATATTTTATAAAAAAAAAAGACTAAGTGGGTAAGGTGCTTGCCTTCAGAGCCTAAGGACCCTAGTTCGACTCCTCAATACCCACATATAGCCAGATGCTCAAAGTGGTGCATGCATCTGGAGTTGATTTGCAGTGGCTGGAGACCCTGGTGGCCCATTCTCTCTGTTTCCCTTCTATCTCTCTCTGCTTGCAAATAAATTAGTGAATAAGTAGGTAAATAAATAAATATCTAAGAGATAATATGATTATAATCCATGTAATCTCCTCTTTAAAAAAAGTGATTAAGACTAGATTGGAATCTAGGAGCAGATACTAAGAGAGCAAAATCAGGAAGCAGTTGCAGGGAAGGCAGATAAAACACCTAGGGTGGAGGACCCTCTGGATCCACTGGCTATCCACACATCTGTTCCTGCTTTTCTTGGGAAAATCACAACTGTGTGTGAGGATCGGGGCTGTCACCATCACCGTCATTATAACTACTGTCATCATGACCTTCACCATTGGTGGGTTGGTAACTTATGTTCCAGAAACAAAGCACTCACATAATTTATGTCTCCCAATAGCACTGTACTTTAAATTTTATTCTCATTTTAATCATAAAAATAAAACTGACTGACACTCAGAGAAATTAAGTCACTTGCTCAAAGGCATGTAGGCAGTTAATAATGAATGGAACATTCTAGCCTTTTTCTCCCATCTGTGTCCTTACTAATGAGGAGCTGACCCTCAACAACATGGCTTTGCCCCAATGCGGTAGAAGCTCAGTGAATACCATGAGAAGCTGCCTCACCTGTTACCTCAGTTCTTCATGGACTCTGGATTGTGGAAGAAGGAGCAGGGGCATGTTAGGGAGGGATTGTGTGTGTGCGTGTGTGCGTGTGTGTGTGTGTGTGTGTGTGTGTGTGTGTGTGTGTGTGTGTGTAAAACCAGTAGCACTTGTTCCTCTTATTGATACTATGACAACCTCAGAGGTTCTCCTGTGCTGTGTCTTGTACCTGGGGAAATGGAGGCAAAGCTGTTGTCTATGTGCCTTTGTCTCTTAGGTTCAAGGCAAGGAAAGCAGGAGAGTCCTCTCAGGCCTCCTTGCCTGTCTCTCTCTCTGTAAGATGACCTCCAAACAAGCCCAGGCTGAATACCATAGCTCTGAGCTTCCCCAACACCAGTGTATTCACACAGAGGGAGTCTCTCTCTGTTTTGTGTGACTCCGAGAACACTGGCTATATTTTATGATGCGCTATTGTTCCTGATGCAAACTCCATCCCTATTATTATTGCCATCGCAGGCTATTTAAAAGCAGATATTCTGTCCTGATCCTCTTTTTTTTCTTTCCTCAGTACCTATTACCCAACACAGAGGAACATGTAGTTTCTAAAATTTATTGAATTGAATTATGTATGACTAATCTAAATGCCAAGATATTAAGCAATTTGCTCATCACATGTAGATTCACAGCAAAGACCAGAAAAGTCTTCTCCTGC
>PVHP010048869.1:0-12356 GCA_004024765.1 Zapus hudsonius
TCTCTCTCTCTCTCTCTCTCTCTCTCTCTCTCTCTCTCTCTCTCTCTCTCTCTCTCTCTCTCTCTCTCTGCTTGCAAATAAATAAAAATATTTTAAAATGCAATCCATGTCCTTGAGTAGTAGAATAATACCTATGAACTATACCTTAGTTTTCCAGTAGGCATAAAAATAAAAATTATATTACACTATGTGGAATTTATAAGTTTTTCTTCACAGCAGAAATAGTCATTATCTCTTTCTTTGTAATGTGTAGTATATACAGTGTTCTAACACAAGAGCACACAATTAACATTTGACTAGAGTTTAATAAACCTTAAAAAAGATAAAAGCAAGTATCTTAATTCAGAAACACTCCTAGAAGTAAAATTTCATATTTCTTTGTGTGGGTATTAGCAATTGTTTGATCCTTTGGACAGGATCATCAAATTTTATGCAAAATAACAGAAAATGCCCTAACTAATACCATCCTCCATCCTCTTTCAGAAAATGTTAAGACATCAGTAAAAAAAGACAGTCTTGTTACTTTGTCTATCAGTGCAGAATACATGAAATTCCCTTTAAAAATGTCTAATTTATAAAGCACAACTTAGCTTCAATTTTCAGGGAAAAAAAAGATCACCATTCCATTCCTAAATTAGATTATTACCAGTATTTTCTTTCAATGAGTATTTTTTGATGATTAGCTCTGAACGTGTTAGCATGTATTTCTTTCCTTGCTTCTTCTTTTCTTTATAAGGCTTAAACAAAATACACTGTCATTTTTGTATCAGATAGCCTGTTTGTTAGTCATGTAAATTTCTGTTTGCTCACTAAAGAAAAAATTTATTAACTTAACATTGAAAAAATCACCACACTTGTCTAGAATTCCCAATAGTGCTAAATTCCTTTAGCTGAACTCCTTCCTGTTCATGTTTCAAAACCTTGTTTTACTGTAACTCCTAAGGACCAAGAGATTTCATCTCTGTCATAAAAGTGGACTTGAGTTCATGGAGCCTTTTGTAACCTAAACAAGGCCCACGGATGTCCTTGACACTTTATATAAAAACTTCAAAAGACTTTTCACTTCTTTCTCGGGAGTAACTTAATTAGGGCTATAAACTCATTTAAAGTAAAATAGGAGATTAATTTATATAAACAGAACATAGAGACATGGAAGGAAATGTAACATTCATCCATTCCACAATTACTTATATAACAGTATGTTAATGTATGCAGTTTTAGTAAGATGATCAGATTTGAGGATAGCAAATCTTCAAGTGTCCAAAGACAGTTCCTCCAGATGCCCTAACCCTGGATCATAGACCTATCATGTTCTTTTTTATTTCAATCAAAGTTCAAAGCTAAACTTCTTTTACTCAATGGAAAGGATCTTCACGAATATATTTTATGAGCTACATGAAACTAGAGACAATCTCCTAAATCATTTCATCCAAAAGTGTTATAAGCTTGCAATAAAAACAATAAATATGTGGTAGAAAATGTAGCAAATATTTAAATAAGCATTTTGTATCTGTCATTTATATTAGAAGCACTACTGTGTATTAGCTTATGACTGATGAAATAGAGAAGATATTGAACAAGTAACCAAAATTATTATGCTTTTTCATTTTTTTCATTTTTACATAAATTTATGAAATTTATGATTAAGCTACTAAGTCTCATTCTTCTAATAAAATGACATCCAAGTTGATGTGAGCCTAATGAAACAGTTTCATACTTTCTATCATATGAGTAAAAGTTTATCCTTATTTGCTTAACAGTTTATGAAATGGATTACTCAATTATATATTGAAGCATTAAGGCTAAAAGTGCTCAGAAGAAATGTAATGGATAAAATTAAGTCACTACCTCATAAAAGTATTACAATGCAAGAAATAATTAAAGCCAAATCTATCAAAATGTTTGGCTTATAAGAAGTATATGATACAAAGATACTTTATTATAGAAACAATTATAAACATTAAATTCCTCATATATCTTCTACACTATAGAATACAAAACAAAAATAAATTACAAGCAGAAAGGCTAAAACAACCTGAAGCATTTTTCTTTCGGCTGTTTTTAGCATTTTCTTTGAAGTGAGTCTACTAAATCAAATGCAAAAACAAACTAAATAAATGCAATAATTAAAGCAATGCTAATTTTTTTACCAGAACTAACATTTTTGCATGTTAGATTGCACATATAATTTTGTTTAAATAGTGAGATATATTTTGGAACAAATAATTCTTGATATCTCAAACCTGGTAGACTTTTGTAAATATAAATTAGGTTATTTATACTTGACTATAGTCACTTTCAAGAATAACTGCTCCCATAGAGTGGAGTTGGTAGATATTTATGACTAGTTCATCTCCACATTATGAATTTTCTCATAACTTGTCACTCTGTGGAACCCATAATAGTATGTACATAGATATATGTCTTGAACTAGTCTGTAATTTATCTCCAAAATACAAAGAAGCTTTGGCTCAAGAATTAAAACAAATTTATAAATAAATCCATAATATCAGATGTATGGCAATATCATCCTCACTTAGTGAATGAATTATGGCACTACATTTATTACATTAGTACTTAACATAAAAATAATCTAAAGGATTTTATACCCACTGAAGATGGAGGAACAAATGGGCTCCTCCTAACAACACATGAAAAACAGTTTTCAGACAGTATCAGTCAGTAAGGCACAATGCACTCTTGGTAGATAGAAAAACGCCAGAAAATGTGAATGTCACAAATCGTGGTTTTAATGCTGCATCATGGGATTGCATGCATTACAGCTGTGAGTTGAAAGATTAAACTGGGCGTCCAGAGAAGCCGATATGGCCTGACTCCACAGACCAGACAGAAGCTGCAGGAGAAACAGCTAACAAGCACACTCTATGGGTTTCCTGAAAGTCCCTTTGAGCCCTCAGTACAACACAGCCCACCACACACTGGTGAAGAGATTTTCTGTGAGAAGAGCCATTTAAAGGAGACAGAGGAAAAATTCCTCAAACACAGAGTTAAGAGTAGCTCTTAACTGTCTGTCAGCCAGAATCGAAAACACTGTCATGCACAGGTGACAGAGCACCCAGAAAATCAGGTCCTTTTAGCAGAAAAGTAAAGTATGGACTGAGTGCTGCATTTTTCTGGTCAATGATGCACAAAAATGAGCCTTGAGAAGATCCCATTGAGTCAGGTATGACGGTACACACCCAAAATCCCAAGTGGAAAACTGAGTCAAGAGGATATCAAATTTAAAGATAACATTGTATATCCAAAGGGTGGATAAATCTAATTAACTCCCCCAGTTCTATAAGAGAAAAACGATTGCAGGTTTGTTCAAAGAGAGCAGGAGGCCCTGGGTTCAATCCTCAGCACCAAAATACCTATAAATAACTAGGAAGAGATCATAAACCACAAATTCATAGAACAAAGAATTACAAAGAGTCAATGATTCTATTCAAGTTAAGATTCAGTTAAAAATTGAAGAAATAAAGAAGAAAATGAGAAGCACATAAAATAAGAGCATGATAAGTGAAAATTCAGAATTTATTTTTGTTTGCACATTAAAAGTAAAAATTCTACACTTTATACTTTGAAAAGATATTTATAACACATATATCTGCTAGAATTATAAAAATATTCATACTTTAATTTACAAGAAAAGGAAAGGACAGTGACAAAAATGTGTAAATGTTTGGAATAGGAACATCATTTAAAATAATACAAGTCAAGCTGGGCTTGGTGGCACACACCTTTAATCCCAGCACTTGGGAAGCAAAGGTAGGAGGATTAAAGTGAGTTCAAGGCCACCCTGAGACTACATAGTGAATTCCAGATGAGTCTGGACTAGAGTGAGACCCTGCCTCGAAAAACAAAAACAAACAAAAAACAATAGACATATTCAATATCAGAACAGCTACAGAAGAGTGTTGCAATTTTAACCAATATCTACAATATTTAAATATATGCCTAGAGGGTCTTATGGCAGCTCAAAAGATGGAGATGGACCTCCATATAAATATCCAAGAGAAATGAATGATTTAAAATCACATGAATAGTAAGAATTCTATGTATCAACCTGATAAAGGTGCAAAACATTACAACAAAAGGTCCTTGGTTCTTGTTGGTGACAAAAATGTTTGGATATGAGCTGGAGAGATGCTCAATGGTGAAGGCGCTTGCCTGCAAAGCCTAACAACCTGGGTTTTATTCCCCAGTACCCATGTAACACCATAAGTACAGACTGGCATATGCATTTGGAGTTTGTTTGCAGTGCCTGGGGGCCCTGGTGTGCCCTCAATATCTCTCTTTCTCCCTCCCTTCCTCTTTCTTTCATTATCTCTCTCTTTTTTTCTCTCTCTTTCTCTCTCCACTTTCAAATAAATGAAATCTTTTATAAAAATGCATGTATATCCTTACAATGTAGATTTTAAAAATAAAAAATTCTAACAAGTATAAATAATTTCACATTCTTAATGACGAGAGGAAACCTATCTTGAAGTTTGTATTGTGTAAAATATTACTTATGTTAGCTCAAGAACAGACAAAGAATGACCTCATTATAGGGACAACGGTGGCCATCTCAAGGGAAGGGAGAGCCTCCCCAGAGACAGCCTGAAGGGAGCTGGCCAGATGCCTCAGTGTCTGCATCTCCATTTGTGTGATGGTTATGGGGTAAGTAAAATTCAAGGTTTGTACATTTTGTTGAAGATTCTTTTATAGCAAATATTAAAAATATATGATGGAAAAGGAATAAACAATAAATATAAGATCTACTAGAGTAATGAACAGGAATGAAAATGCAAAGTCATGTGATTATCCTAATGTCAAAATATCATCCTCATTTTCTCAAAATTAGAAATAAAAAAAGAAAAATAAGCAACCATATATTTTCACAGTTACTTACTTTATTTCTTAATTTTTTTAAATTTAGAGCCAGGTGTGGTGGCTCATGCCTTTAGTATCAGCACTTGGGAGACAGAGGTAGGAGAATCACCATGAGTTTGAGGTCAACCTGAGACTACAGAGTGAATTCCAGGTCAGCCTGGGCTAGAGTGAGACAGACCCTAACACAAAAACAAACAAACAAACAAAAAGTTTACTTATTCATTTTCAAGCAGAGAGAGCCAGAGAGAGAGAGACAGAGAGAAAAGGAGAGAAAGGGAGGAGGAGACAGAGAGAGAGAAAAAATCAAATAAGTACCAGGACGTCTAGCCACTGCAAACAAACTTCAGATGCATGTGCCACTTTGTGTATCTGGCTTTACATGGACACTGGGGAATCAAACCCAAGTAATGAAACTTTACAGGCAAGACCTTACCCTCTGAGCCATCTCTCCAGCTCTATTTGAGATATTATAATTTTTGTTTAATATTAAATAGATTGACATTAAGCAATTTTATAAGAAAAAAATTAACATTTGCTAAGCCTCTAAAATTACATTTTATCTGTTAATAAAAATAATCTAAATCTTCCTCAAATTCTAGTATTAGAGCAAGTGCAACTAGGAGTCTATTGAAAGTTCTTTTAATAAAAGTTCCTTCCTTGAATGAAATTTAACTAGTATTTGAAATATAAGGTAAGTAAAGATATGACAGAATTAAAAAAATAATTCAACAGAGAAAGTGAGATTATAAATTATAATTTTAATTCTCAAAATAACTTACTATGTCATACATAATATCTAAAGTTTTTAATAGTCACTTAAATGAACCCATATAGTTATATGCATTAACATATTCCTCAGAATAATTGTAATAAATTAATAAAAAGAAAAATAAGTTCTACATATGTTGACCATGCAAATGATTTCCTATATTATAATACTTTGGAAGACAGAAGTATTGAAACCTCACTGCACAAATTTGGTACTGGTTAGGTCCAAGAACAGACAAAGTAACATCTCATCATTGGGACAATAATAGATATCTCTAGGGAGAGACTACTAATATGCTCTCCAAAGAAAATCTAATTAAGGATGTGATTTTCTAACTACTAAATATTCATGAACATTCCAAAGTAATTACATAATTGCCCTAAAAATAAAATATAGTAAGAAAACCCAGAAATAATTAAAAAGCAATCATATAAATTTTATTTACTAATTAGTAAGCTCCATAGATGAACCATGTCCTTTTGATCATAATTTGAGTAAATCAAGTGTAAAAAGTGTAAATCTAATCAATATTTATGTATGAATCATATGAAATAAAATTTCATACAATCAATATTATTTTTTTAATTATGTGGAGCTAGTTCTGGTATTCTTCTGACTAAAAAGGATTATAAGTATATCATTGTACTTCACTGAAAGAAATGTGTTTAATTTCATCACTATTTTTACTTAGTTATTTGTACCAATATTTTTGAATGCTCAACAATTATCTTCATTTAGGTGGTAAATCAAACTTACAAAGAATTTTTTCCACTAAAAATGTCATTTTAACAATCATTTATACCTCCCATAAAGGATCCTTCCACAGAGGGATTAACATAAATAAGTCATGCAAACATGTCCAGTCTTAATGCATAAGGTGTCATTTATTAATGAAAAGGGTGAAGGAATGATATCTGTAAATTTTTAAGAGATTTTAAAAAAATAACCAAAAAAGGGAGTTTGGTCCAAAGAAGGTATTCCTTAAACTAAAGTGAATTATCTCTAGTCAATTATAAAATAATAATTGAAAAATGCAAAATCAATTATCTTTCATCAAAGCATTAATTAATAAATAGCAAAGGAACATTACAAACCTTTTTTTTTTTGGAACTGAATCTAAAGCATGAATCACCTTTCTAAAAACCATAATGAAATGAAGCACACAACCCATACAGAATATGAGGCAAATCCAATTTTGAGAATTAGTGGATCTTAAAAAACTGTGAAGAATTGTTAATGCTAAATCTTTAATGAAAGATAAATTGTTCAGTATATAATGGATACAAATGTCAGTAAAACACAATACATTTTTTCAAATGGCGTGTAAGAAGAAGGTAACCACCCTCAGTTAATTAATAAATTAATCAGAAAATACAAATATCATAAATGTTTCAAGTTTTTAGCATTTTTAATATGATACTCTGTGATGGCTAAGTTTTGTTGTCAACTTAACCCTCTTAGTAATCTTGAATGGGTCTCTGCAGTTTTTTACAGGAAGATGGCCCTCTCAGGAGGGGGCAGGATGTAAGGAGGCTCAGGAAAACTAGAAGCAAACTTTCCTTCCTGGGAGGGCAGTGCAGGAAGGAAATTCCAGAGATTCTGGAAGCCAAGTCTGGAATAGGGTTGCAAGACCTCATCCTTAGGCTGTACCAAAATGGAGAAAATCTCCCCCTCACCCCCCTCCTGTTTGCTGTGAGTGTGTGATGCTGGTGATGGTTCTCTCTCTCTCTCTCTCTCTCTCTCTCTCTCTCTCTCTCTCTCTCTCTCTCTCTCTCTCTCTCTCTCTCTCTCTCTCAATCTCTCTCTCTCCCTCTCCCTCTCCCTCTCCCTCTCCCTCTCCCTCTCCCCTTGGACCTGTGAAAGGCGCCCAACCTCTTTCACCATTATGGACTTCTAGATCTTTAGATTCAATAAGTCCTTTCTTCTCATAAACTGTGCCTGTTTTGGAGATTCATCCCAGCAGCACGTGAGGTACCTATGACATACTCTAAAAATTTTAGTATAGTCTTCAGTTGGCTCAAGATTATTTGCATGTCTCTATGAAGACATTCAGCATCCCAGACAATCAAAATCATATTCTACAAAGGGTAAGTATACTGTTCAAGACAAGAACTATGCCATCATTCTAGGAGAAAAAACATTCTTTGGTAATGAAAATATTACTGGTAATTAAAAGTAAAATTTAATGCTCACCTGTATTTTAATTGGCCAGGAAAAGTTGCTGACGTACACATAGAATGTAATGTTGGGATTGCTTCTAAAGTTAAACTTCTCATAGGAAAAACTATCTCTGTATTCTTTTATGTTAGTCTTAGAAACTATAGGAGTCTCTTCCCCAGATATCGTTCCACCTAAGACATAAATATGAAGAGTAATTTAAGTAATTCAAACTAGGAAACATGGATATTTATCATTATAAAATATAAAGAACAATTATTTTACATTTTCAATTACTGAAATGTAATACCAAAATATACTCATATATAATTTAGAATAAGAAGAACACAGATTTGCCATAAATACAATGTTAATAGACTTAGAAAAAAATTAATTCTAAAAATTCTACCATGGATTAAATAGTATGCTGTTGGCACTAGTTTTGAGACTTGATATTGTATTTTAATAACAATTTCTTCCCAGAGAGGAATTATCATTTTTCCAAATGAAAAACTGTGGCACAGAAAGAAAAACATGAGAGCAGATGAGAGCTCCTGGCAAGGAACGCTCCTTGGTCCTGGCATCCATTGCTCCAGAGCCCAAGGTCCCTCTGCTCCTGACACCACAGGCTTTGCAGGACATATCAGATCATATTAATTAAAAATGAAAGAGATTTAGTCAATCATTTGTCATACCACAAAATGAACCATCACTATTTTAAATAAATTGGGAAGAGGCCATAATTTAAAACACGAGCTAAATGTTGCATTAACAAAACACGTATTAGGCATTCAAGAAACATTTACTGAAATTTGTCAAATGAAAAAAACATTTCCAACCTTCTTAGCAAGACTTTTACCTGGACAATAAAATAGTTTTTTCCTATTGATGTCTTTTTCTAAAATTATGTTGGGTACTATCTTAAAATGTGGACTTTAATCTATTAAAGAATGCCCATACAAATAGATAATTAAATGTAATGATTTGAATTTTTCTAGTTATAATTTTTAAAACTCGGTTTCAATTTATAAACCTTAATAAGAAAAACATATTCTGCCTAAATTGTTTTAAATTCCTCTTTGCTCTGACAAGAAAAAAAATTGTCTCTTAACTATGAAAATAATAGATAAGTCATTACTGTTGCCAGTATGCACAAAAGAATGTCATTGTGTTCTATAAATAATAGTAGTTAAAGGTATATCTTTACTAGTGAATTATAACTGAAATATCAAAGTAGTATATTTTAATTAAAATCACATCCTTTCGTGATATTATCATTTTTTAAAAGAGCCTATCATTTATTATCCAACTTACTTTAATTGACTAAAAGAGTCAAAATAACAAAGCTTTATTCATGTTATTACTTCTTATTTTCACCAAGAAAAGTACAATGATCTGGATGATAATTTAAATTTTCTATTCATCTACATGAACAGAAAAGCCTGTTAGAACAACCTGCATATGGGAACACATATGGAAGAGACATCAATCCAAAATTTTTTTACCTGTTGATCCAACCGACCACGTGATGTTTAGATTAAAGTTGTTTGATGCATTAATCGAAATATCCAAATTTTTGTTTGACTATTAAGAAAAAAAATTAAGGTTATAAAGTTGAAAATATGCTAAAAATATCTTGTTTAAAAACTTCTCATTTAATTTTGTCCATATTAAAGTGTATATTATATAAATACTAAACTGAATAAATGTCGGCTGCATTTGTGATTTTTTTCATTTAAAAAGCTGTGATAAAACCAAAGGCAATGTTTCCTCACATACCTTCACTAGTAATTTGACCTTTTGTCTAAAATGGAGATATAATAACTACCCTCAGAAAGTTCTTGTCTGATCTTGATAAAAAATGAGGACATTCACAGATAATGGAAGTTTTCTAAAATTTTTGAGTGCTGTTTATGTCTTCATCTGTGTTTTTACTGAGAAAATTAGGAACTCACAGAAAGGGCAAGTGCTCCAACCTCATGTTTTTAACGTTAATGACATTCAAATGTATTTCTTACACTATGGAAGCAAAACATTGTAGAAACAAAATGAAAAAAAAAACAAATCTTTATTTTTGCTTGAAGTCACCTTTTCATAATTGGGTGTGCCTTATTCTGCGTGAGATAAAGAAGAGAATAGCAATTCTTTAAAAGTTCAAACAAAATTCAAAACTGATATTTTTAAAAAATTATAAAATTTTCTTGATTTGTTTTGGATTCAACCTCTATCAACTCAAGTGTAGAGATCACTGAAATCTGTCATGCCTTAACTAAACCTCTTCCAATTTCGAATTCCTCAAAAAGCTGCACTGAAGGATGTGATTACCAAGAGAATGGTATTTAGAAAGTCCTTTAGAACACGGATGGTGGGGAAGACTTTGGCAAGATAGTTTATATAGAAATCTAAATCTAAACATAGTGACTAGAACTGGGTATGGAAGTGGATATAGTAGGTTAAAATTAAATCCGTTGTAAAAACATTGCCAATCAACAAATAATTGATAGAATGTTATCATTTTCTTATAGGATAGCTTCCTCCGTAATTCATATTATAGAGATTGGTCCCAGGCAAAACTATCTTTCATTAAGGTGGGATGTCAACCACAATGTCACAGCATTCTTGTTCACACGTATGATAATCTGACCTCAGGAGCTAGGTATGTGTTCTTTGGTTCCACTGGAAAATCCAGAGAAAAATGGGACACTGGAAATCACTAGGGAATTCTGATGATTGAAGCAAGATGATGAAAGTAAAGAGAAACGAACAAGAATTGTAGATAATTTGGATGGATGTGCACAGATAGGGGATACTGTAGAGAAATATTGTTCACTTAGCAATTTTGAGTCGGGTATTGGACACAGATCATCACAGTACTGATTTAGACTTAGTGTGAACAGTCAAGAAATCAACGCCAGGACCACCAATCTGAAAGACAGGAACACGCTAAACCTTGGAAATGGTATGTGAAGTAAAACAAGCCGATAAAAAAGGCCAGATATTCTGATTCCATGAGACAGAAGTACAGTGGTGGTGGTGGCATGGGCCGGGAAAGAAAAGAATGTGGAAACCCACTCAAAGACATGAAACCGCAGAGGAGCGAGACTGTGGTAAAAGCAATCAAACTTAATTAAGTATGCTCTGTGCTACCGAATTGCTGATCGAAAGGTGGCATAATTGGTAAATTTTATTTTGTATATTTCTACAATAAAAGCCAAGTGTGATTATAATATTTTCATATCACACTGTTAACTATAACTGCTAAAAAATTTTTAAACTCCTTTTATAGAAACATAGGAAATCTGTGAAGAAAGGATTGTATTTGAAAGGAAATGCTTTTTTAATCAAAATTAATGTATTCTGAAATCTGGGAAATAAGGAGCAACAAAATAAGCTCTTCTTTTGGGGGAACCGGGGAGAAAGTAGGATCCTATTTAACTAGAAAAGGAAAATTTAAGAAATTACAAAATTTGTCAACATCTTAAAGGAAATGTCTTAAAATAAGGGCTGGGGATATGGTGCGGAAATTGAAGGGTCATCCTGACAACTCAGATCCCCAACACCCAGGTAAAGCTGGACTCAAAGTGGTCCACACATGATGCTCTCAGGGACCAGCTAGACTGGCCTTCTCCCTGTGGGGAAAATAAGAGATAGCCTTTCTCAAAAACAAGCCAGAAAAGTCTGGAAGAGAGGACAAACACCTGAGGTGGAGTACACACACACACACACACACACACACACACACACACACACACACACACAAATGTAAAATGTAAATGCTTTTTTAAAAAAATTGAAGATGACTTCAGAATCTATTTAGACACTTACTTGAAAACTATTCAAATATATGGATCCACTAATATGAATGAATATATTTGGGTGAGTAATTTTCAGTTTCAAAAATTAAAAAATGCCACCTAAATGAACTACCTAGTTATTCATTTTTTAGACCTATTAACTTTATAAAAATCTCTGATGGATGGAAATAGTGATATTTCTAGATGCAATTTAGTATTTGTATGCTCGTGTATATATGTGTTTGCATATGTATGTGTACATATTCATGGTATGTGGGTGGCCAAGTGTGTGTAAGATAGGGTGAGTGCACACAGGTGTGCAGGTCAAAGGATAAGGAACAAAATTAGGAAAGACACAATGACATAGAGACACTTTGCTAAGTAAAACTGGCCAATAAAAAGGCCAAATGGATACCCAGAAAGACTAGTGAATAAGCCCCTGGGATCCTCTTGTCTCTATCTCCTCAGGGGTGGGCTTCCGTGCTCACCACTATGCCTGACAGTTTTACATGAGTGCTGGGCATCAAACCCAGGTTTTAATCCTTGCAAGACACATACTTTACCAACTGAGCTATCTATCCCCTAGCCATTTCTTGAACTGAAGTGCCGATGTTAAAATTCACTATTGACAGTGCATAAATTTAAATGTCATATGCTTGTAAAATTAGACGACTGTGAAGCCAGCATTTGTAAAAGAAAAACACTGGATATAGACAAAATTCAATGAAGACCAACTACTATACTAAAAAGTGTTTAAT
>PVHP010048870.1:0-12352 GCA_004024765.1 Zapus hudsonius
GAATGAATGCACCAGGGCCACCACCTTGTGGGTCTGGCTTATGTGGGTACTGGGGAATTGAACCCAGGGCCTTAGGCACTGGAGGCTAGTGCCTTAACCGCTGAGCCATCTCTCCAGCCCTGCAAATGTTTTTATAATCATTTAAGGCTGGGGGTGTGATCACACATAACCCACTCAGGAAGTAGAGGCAGGAGGATCAGAAGTTCAAGGTGATCCTCAGCTACCTAGTGAGTTTGAGGCCAGCCTGGGCTACATAAGAATTTATCTCAAACAAACATCATTTAAGGAGCTGGAAAGATTAGGTAAAGTGCTTGCCACCCAAGAATGAAGACCTTAGTTTGGAGTCCCAGTGCTCATGTAAAATGTTGAGCATGGGGGCACCTGCCTGTAATCCCAGCACTGAGAAGACAGGACCAGGGGGAGTTCTAGTTTTCAAATCAGTGAGTTCTATTTTTTCAGTGAGAAACACTCTCAAAAACTAAGGTGGAAAGTGACGGAGAACCAACATGGACCTATGGCCTCCACACACCTCCCCACACACACATTTGTGCCTACACATGTGTCAACACACATATACAGTCAACTGGGGGAAAAAAAGTCTACTGAGAGCTGGGCATGGTGGCTCACACCTCTAAAACCGTGCTCAGGAGGCTGAAGTAAGAGGATTGCTATAACTTCAAGGCCAGCCTGGGCTAGAGTAAAACCCTGTCTCAAAAAAGGGGGGACTGGAGAGATGGCTCAGTGGTTAAAGGTGCTTGCTTGCAAAGTTCGATGGCCTGGGTTCAATTCCCCAGTATCCACATAAAACCAGATGCACAGCACATGTGTCTGGAGTTCCTTTACAGTGGCAGGAGGGCCTGGCATGCTGATTCTCTCTCTTTCTCTCTCTATCTCTCTCTCTTCTTGTCTATTTTCTGTGTTCTCTCTCTTTGTCTCAAATAAATAAATATTTTAAAAAGTCAATTGAGGTTCTTCTTCCACATGGCAATGGAGTAGAGGGGACTGCTGACCCAGGCCTCAGTGAGGTAAGGCCTACCCCTACCCCAGCTAATGGCAGGGGTGGGGGGCAGACTCCAGACTTTTTCTCTCATGAATCTCTCTTTCTCATAAAGGGAGCTTTCTGTTATATTTTTTGGCTGCTTATTTACTTAAATAATATAAGTTCTGTTGAACTCTGACACGTGTTCTCCCCACACTGGTGGCTGGAGAACTCTGTAACTTCCCACATGGTGACTGGGAAATTTCCCCATCCAGCTCCCCTTTTCCTAATTTACTAAATTAGAATAAATGTGTAATTAAAAATTTTTTAAAAAGCCAATTGAATCCCAGGATGGAATGCAAAATGGGATGATGACTCAATCTGTATCATGAACAACCTCTCTGAAGAGGGTAGGGGGAAGTGTGACATCAGTCGGGTTGGAAATGGACCCAGGCTGTAAAGCCAAATAAAAAAAGAAACATTCTTAAGCATTTTAGTTGATGAAGTTGTCTCCCAAGGGTGTATGATGCAACACACTCTGGTGATATTATAAATGCACACTAACCTTCATTAAATAAATGGATGGCAGATGGTCAGAGCCAAATGGCTCAATGTGGAAGTGGGAGCTTATAGATTAACATGGGGAGGATTCTAGAATGATCCATGTGGTGATGGATTAGAATTGGAACAGGATAGATGGATGTTCAGCTCAGGATAGCTACGGATGGGTCCATATAGAAATACACATCAACTGTGTGTATACAGGGTTATAATATGCATGCATTTCTTCATTCTGTCAGCTGAGAGGGCTTAAGGTTTACAACGTCTCCATAGCAACAAGTATATCAAGTACACCATTCTCTAATAAAAGAAACTATAACAGGAACCTATGAGTCTAGAGCATTGTGTGTGTGTGTGTGTGTGTGTGTGTGTGTGTGTGTGTGTGTGTGTGTGTGCAGAGGAACACCATCCACCTTTCCTGAAACATGGTCTCCCAGTGGCCTAAACTCACCAATTAGGCTACCCAAGAGGACCACAGAGTTCCAGGGAGCCTTCTCTCTCCACTTTTCTGGCCCTGGGATTACAGGTGTGTACCATCATGCCTGACTTTTATGTGAGCTCTGGGGATCAAACTCAGGTCCCCATTCTTTCAAGGTATTCATTGACAAGCTTTCTCTGCAGTCTTAAAATCTCTTATAATAGGGCCTTAAAAATTAAACTTTGTTAGAGGCATCCTCCTGAATACTAGGAAAAATAATTCTAAAAGCTGGGTCTTCCCTGTTATACTTTATTTATTTTTTTAGATTAGAAATAGATTTTTTTTTTAGATCAGAGAGGAATAAGTTGCAGATTATATTTGTGTTAGTTGATTCTAGAAATTAAATGATTTTAACCATTTGGAGCACTTATTCTATTAATCTTTTCTGTATTGATTTTATTAATATACCTATCATGTGCAAATATTAATGGTTTTGTTTTAAATCGGCAAGTTTTCTTTTCCTACAAAGCTTAGCTTTTAAGCCTGGTGCCTATGAGAAGTCAAAAGTCTACTGTCCTGGCCTGAAGTAAAAAAAAAAAAGTCTCGATGTGGGCTTAGCCTGCAATCAGTCATCAGTTAAAGAGGATAATTTAAGCCAGGAGGGTGGCACGTGCCTGGCATCCCAGCACTTGGGAGGTGAAGCATAAGGACCAGGAGTTTAAGGTCATCCTGGCTACATAGTGAGTTCAAGACCATTCTGGACTATATGAGACACTGTCTAAAAATAATGAAAGAAATAGAGAGAGGGCTGGAGAGATGGCTCAGAGGTTAAGGCACTTGCCTCCAGTGCCTAAGGTCCTGGGTTCAATTCCCCAGGACCCACATAAGCCAGATCTACAGGGTGGTGGCCTTGGTAAGCTCTCTCTCTCTCTCTCTCTCTCTCTCTCTCTCTCTCTCTCTCTCTCTCTCTCTGCTTGAAAATGAATAAATAAAATATATATAAAAAGAAAGAAATAGAGAGAGAGACAGAGAGAGAAGAAAGAAGGAAACAAGGAAGGAAGAAAGGAAGGAAGGAGAGAAGGAAAAGAAGGAAGGGAAAGGGAGGGAGAGAGGAAAAAGGGAGGAGGAATGGAGGACCTCACTAGCTCAGGCTGGCCTCAAACTCGTGATCCTCCGGTACCTCTGACGTCTGCCATAAATATTTTTCTATCATCTTACATTTGTCATAATTATTTTGAAATATTGTTTATGCTCACCACTACAGTACTTCAAATTTATGATAGGCATCAGACCCACCACTAGAACTTATTATTTAATGCATCGACAAAGAAGTGCATGGTTATACTGCACATTTGTTTTGTTTAATATTTTGATACTGTTCTGAAATATAATTTACTTCCTTTGTTGCTACCTTAAATATTCTATTTCGTGCATTTGAAACACATCACTCACAGGCCTCACTAGACTTGCCAAAAAATCCATGCATAAAAAGAGACCTCAATATATTTCCTTTCTGAGACTAAGGAAATTTCATTTTATTTTCTTTTTAAAAAATATTTTATCAATTTGCAGAGAGAAAGAGGGAGGGAATTGGTCACACTAGGGCCTCTTGCCACTGCAAAAGAACTCCAGATGCATGTGCCACTTTGCATCTGGCTTATGAGAGTACTGGGGAATCCAACCTGGGCTGTTAGGCTTTGCAAGCAAGCACCTTTAACTGCTGAGCCATCTCTCCATCCTGTTTGTTTAACACAGGGTCTCATGTAGCCCAGGCTGGCTTCAAACTTGCTATGCAACCAAATATGATCTTGAACTCCTGATCCTCTGGCCTCTACCTCCCAGTTACAAATGTGAGCTACCAGATTGGCTAAGATTTTTTGGTACACTGTAGTTTTCCCCCTACAGTTATTCCGAAGGATCATAAATCTATGATGTATATACTTACATACATTTCCTGAGCATTACTGGCATTGTGGGATATAGTCCTTTACTCCAATGACAGAAATTGGGAGGGGAGCATCAGGTGGGACAGGACTAAAAGATTATTTTATTTTATTATTTGGGGGAAATGGTTGAGACTTGGTTTCATAGTATAGCCCAGGCTGCCTCGAACTTACAACAATCCTCCTGCCTCAGCCTCCCAAGTTCTGGGACCACAGGTATGTACCACTACACCCAGCTATGAGGGACCACTTTGGTCTCCTCAATGCCCTTTGAACACTATGATGAGTAGGAAAGAGTGTTTTAATAAAGTCTTTTGCTAATTGCATGACTATTTAGGGCATGGATTTCAGCAGCTCCCCCTCCCCCACTGCCCCACTTTCTCAATAGGAATAAAATACTTAAATTAAAATCTGTTGCAAACACCAATGATTCTAAATTTTTTCATAAAGGGGACTTCTGATGATAAAACACGTTTAACTTTTCCCAGGAAGACATGAATAAACATTTATTCACCTTAATAACAGATCACAGTAAGGATTCTATCCACATCCAACTTTTTGAACTAATGAATTTATTGGGCTCACGGATAGGAGCCTGGGTGAAGGGTTACTTCTGGGAAAGTGGATGATACAATAAGAGGACCATTACCTCAGAGTCCAAGCCATCATGGGTGATGACGTCATGGAAGCTACGTCATGGAGTACTACCTTCAGTGACCCTTCTACCTCCTGGAACTTCTGGCCTCTCCTAAGGGCACCTGCAGCGGGTGAGCAGGAAGGAGTGATGGCAGGATGCCATCACCATTACCCTATATCTAGCCATGGCTGGATCGTTCTGTCTAATTCTTGGCCATAACTGCAGGGCCAAGCATTCTGCAGCCACCATCGCAACCTTTGCTCAATGAGGCTTCATGATGGTCGTGTCATCTTATGTCCAGAGGGAAACCCTATAGTACAAGACATTTATGGGATCCCAGCCCAGTCACAAACCACATTTGAAATCCAACATTTTTGTCTTTTAAAATGCCATTCTAAGCCTCCAGGGTTCTCCTGTGAGGGCAAGGTGTGTGTGAGAGACCATGTGGCTAGCAGAGTCTCCCTGTGGTGCCCTGGCACTCCGTTCAGAATGCTGCCACCACCCCTTCATTCAGAAATAATAACCCTCTTGTTTCGCTCTATTACTGGTGCCTTCATTCACTTTCCCTCCTAAATCCACTATTTGCATATCCAATTCTGTAAATGTTTTCTAAACACATTACCTCACTCTTGGTAATACAATACTGATGGTCTTTAAAGGATTTTTTTGATGGTTACAATAATAAATGTGAACTGGTTGGTTTTTTTTTAAATGCCATTTTAGCCAGGTGTGATGGCTCACACCTTTAATCCAGTCACTTAGGAGGAGAGGTAGGAAGATCGCCATGAGTTTGAAGCCACCCCAAGACTACAAAGTGAATTCCAGGTCAGCCTGGGCTAGTGAGACCCTACCTCAAAAAAAAAAAAACTTTTAAAAAGCAATTCTAAGTTTGAAGAGATGGCTGAGCAGTTAATGGTGCTTGCTTGTAAAGCCTGATGGGCCAGGTTCCATTCCCCAGTACCCATGTAACCCATATGCTCAAAGTGGTACCTGTATTTGGAATTCATCAGCAGTGGCAGAAGGCCCTGGCACACCCTCTCCCTTTCTCTCTCTCCTGTTTTGCAAATAAAAGTGTTTTAAATGCTATTCTAGAGAAACTTGTTGGAAAGAATAAAGGGTTCAGAGGGAAGCAGGGAACAAGAGAAGGTAACAGAAGGAGATTGCGATCAACACATTACATACATGGATGAAAATTGATGATACACAAAGAAGTTCAGGGCCCTTCATTAGGTTTATTTATTTAGTGTGCGTGTGTGCATATGTCTCCATGTATGGGCATGCGTGTGCCATGTGCACATGTAGAGGCCAGAGGACAAACTTGAGGTCTCTGTGTTCTTTCACCTTCTTTGAGACAGGGTCTCTTGCCACTGCAAATGAACACCAGTCTAACTGGCCCTCTAGATTTGGGATCTCCTGGCTCTATCTCCCATCATAGAAGGCACCGTGGGGACACAGAGACATTCACCACTTACTTTGTATCAGACTTTACATGGATGATGGGGATTTGAACTTGGGTCTGCAGACTTTATAAGCAAGCACACTTATGTTGAGCCATCTTCCCAGCCCCATTCAACAGCTTTTCTAGCTTTCAAATATATGGGTTTAGTACTACTTTGCTACACACTTACACAGGTGCTAGACATATGCACAGACCATATCTGTAGCTCCTCCATCCAGAGATTTCACTCAACATAGAATCAAAAGTATTTTGATTTTTAATAAACAGAGACACTTTCTTCCCTTGTCATTATCCCCTAAATAATATAAGGCAGTGACTTTTCATGTAGCATTTGTATTGCATTGTATTGTGTTGTATTGTATTGTATTGTATTGCATTGCATTGCATTGTATTGTATTAGGTACTTTAATCAAAAGATATGTTCAAATCCATGGAAGGATTGGGAAGGTTGTATGCAAATACTGTGCTATTTTATATCCTGGGTTTGAGCATCTAAAATGTTTTCTATTGGAAGGGGGGTTTGGTTCAAATCTCCCATAAATACCAATGGATGGCTCTAGTCCTAAAATCTGAATTCAATTTTTGGGTTTTTTTTTCCAGGTAGGGTCTCACTCTAGCCCAGGCTGACCTGGAACTCACTCTATAGTCAAGGCTGACCTTGAACTCACAGTGATCCTTCTACCTGGCTTACTTTTTGATCTTGTGTGATCAAGAATAAATTCTTTTACTTCTCTAAAAATGAAAGAAATCTACTATTTTAAGGGCTTGGGGGAGGGCTTAGTGGATAGAGTGTTTGCCGTGCAAGCATGAGGACCTGAGTTCAGATCCCCAGCACCCATGGAAAATCTGGGCATGGTGCTTGTGCCTGGAATCCCAGTGCTGGGGAGGAGGAGGCAGGTGGATCACTGGAGCTTGCTGACCAGCCAGTCTAGTCTAGTTGATGAACTCCAGGCCAATGAAAGACACTTTCTCAAAACACACAGATGCCACCTGAGAAACAGCCCTCAAGGTTATCCTCTGGCCTCCACACGCATACATACAAACACATACATGTATACATACACCTGTGTGTACACACACACTCAAAAACTACAAGTCTACACTGTGACATGCCAAGCTTTGTTTTGACGGTAGAGTTTAGAAATTGCACAAACCTGCATTGTGTGTATGAGGTTAGACATGCCACACCCATTTCTGGGTATCTGTGCAAGAGACATGCAGACAGATACTTGGAATCCTGACACCCACCCCTAGCCCTTCCAAAGAAATCAGGTGCCTTGGGGACAATTAGCTTACTGACCACAAAGTACATTTAGAAGAATATTTTGAAAAATCACTGATGCTCACTTTCAACCTGTGGCGTGTTGTGCTGGGAGAGTTACACTGTCACTGAAATTTCTTTTTGCAGTGGACAAAGGTTAGTGCAGAGAAGCCTCACTGTAAAAAGTGCTGAGAATAAATGACCCTTGTGTACTCAGCTCTAAATGGGACATCACCCTCTCCAAGGCTCAGGGAACGTCATGACAGAGAGAGCAGAAAGAATCTAGGAGTGGGAGGGTGGGGAGGAGTGCTGTGGAAATTGTCTTCTGGGCACAGCATGGACTTTACACTCGTGAATTCACAGCAGTTGCGATTTCTTGCAAAAGATTGGGCCCATCAGCAATCCATCATGCAGGAGGGAGGGACTCCTAAGACCCTATCTATCTCAGAGAAGCTGTGGGCAATTAATGGTTGCTGGGAGTGGGGGAGACATTTTCCTTGGTGGTGTAACCCCTGGAAAGTTGCCCATGCTCCAGGAAATAGCCCTGCAGCCATGCTCATGCCAACAGCACTAATTCAACTCAGTGGGTCAAAAAATGAAAGGGAATCATTATCATTGTCTATAATTATGGAAGCTGTGAATAAAGTTATTTTTTAAAGACATGAACATGGGAACGGGATTAGTGAGGAAGAAGAAAAGGTTTGTTGGGAGTGGAAGAGGGGTAAGAGATGATCAGAATGCATTTTGTGCATGCATGAAATTACCAAAAATAAAATAATACAGGAAGTAAATGGAACATAAATGAAAGGATAGTTTTCCAGACTCTGGGTCATAGGAATCTCCAGGGTGGGGGGAAAGAATGATCAATATTTCTAAGCTAAGATCATTTGCAGTGTTTTTGTGTAGTCCAGAATTTACACTTTGGCTGAGCGGATACATTTATTTTTTTCTTCCATTGAGGACTATGTTCTTGATCCTAAGCCCTCTCATTTCCACAGAGACAAAATTCCATTAATGAGTAACTTGAAGCACTTCCCCTCTACTGCCTCGTTCACTTCATGTCTGTGTCCCCTGGTCCTCAAGATCCCTTCCCTTAGATGAACTGGAATGATTCTGGAAGAGCAATTTGGCAAAATATAGCAAAAGGAAAAAGGTATTCATTTTTTGACCCAGATGTTTCACTTCAAGAGGATTTATCTTTCGATGGCTTGCACAAGTTCATAAGGGTCGATGTACAGAGATGATCATGGCAGCACTGCTTGACAGAGGAGCGAGCTCAAGGAGGGAGGGAGAGGGAGACGGAGAGAGAGAGAGCAACCAAAACACACATCAACAGGGAATTAGTTAAATAAATCACCACACAGTAAAAAAACAATGTTGGCAATAAATTAATGAGTGAAAGAAAATGATGCAGAACAATGTCATCCCATTAATAAAACTAAGTATTGTGAGGGCTGGGGACATGGTTCAGTGGGTAAGCATGCTTGCCATGAAAGCAGGAGGCCTGAGAGGGTCTGATTTGCCTAAGGTTTGATTTCCCAACACCCGCATGAACATCTAGGTGGAGTCATGCATTCCGGGAGCCTCGGTTCTATGTGGAGTGGAGACACGAATCATTGTGGCTCGCTGGTCAGTGTCTGACTGAGAAACAGAAACTTCATGGTCAATGAGAGACTCTGTCTCAAGTAAACAAGCCGATGAGGGACCGAAGAGAATGCCTGCTGCTCTCCTCGGGTCTCTGCACACATGCACACTGGGTATACGCATCTGTGCACATGCATGCATGCACCATACAAACACCACACCACACAACTATGCGCATGTGCCAACAAAATAAAATAATCAGAGGCTGGGCAGTGGGTCAGTGATTAAAGGTACTTGCTTGCAAACCCCAGGTTCGACTCCCCTGAACCCAAGTAAATCCAGACACATAAAGTGGTGTATGCATCCAGAGTTCATTTGCATTGGCAAGAGGCCCTGTCTCCTCCATTCCCATTCTCTCTCTTAAATAAATATTTAAAAATCATATAAGTGATGCAAAGATAGACATAGATCTACATACACATGCTTATTGACTCTAGATATATTGCACAACTCCAAGGATACCATTTCCATTGCATTCTCATTTTATAATCAAAAGAATAGTATACTCTGAATCTGCACACCCGCCTGAGTATACACACACTCACATTGGGTATCTATCCTAACATGCGAAGTCTACCATGAGTACAAATCCATTTTCCCCATGAGCTTGTAAGCTGCATAGGAAAAAGAAAGGAGCATTCGTCTCTTTCTCTCCAACACCCACGGAGATCCTGGCACACCAGTAAATGGTACTGGAATGGTACTGAAGCAGGAAGGTAGGAGCAGAAGCTTCTAGACTTGGAATGAGGAATGCTGCTGGCTTTCTGGCTCTCCAGCTGGTAGGACTTCTCAGCCCCTGTGATCACGTGAGCTGATTCCTTTGCTAAATTCCTCTCATCGATTCTGTCTCCCTGGAAAGCCCTGACCAAGACAGCATGCATCCAACATTGATGATCATTTTATTTATAGATTAGGGACAATAAGAGATTGACGAACCTATTGATAAAATAAAGCAGCGCTGGAGATGGGGATAGCACTTGCATGTGCAAATGTAAGGACCTGAATTGAGATCTTCAGAATTCACATAAATTCAGACACAGTGGCACACATCTGTAATCTCAGCCCTCTTGCAGAGAGAGGAGAGACAGAGACTGGAGACTCTCTAAAACCTCACGGGCCAGATAACCTGTCATATGCAGCAACAAACAAAAGACCTGTCTCAAACAAGCTGGAAAGCAAGGACCAACACCTAAGGTTGTCCTCTGACCTCACACATTCACCATGACATGTACACACCCACACACATGAACATAAGCACACATACACACATTACACACACTGAGAGATAAAAGAACAATTATAACAATATACTATAATAACACTCAGGTGATACCTCTCTCCCTTTTCCTCTCTGCCAAAAAAAATCATTAATCCCTCACTGTGCTGTGATAATAGTTTGAGACTGAAATGAGGCCCTAGACAAGGAGGGACACCGTGCTGCAGTGTAACCTCTCATGCCAGGACATTGCAAGATCAAGATTTAAGTCTCAGGAGTGAGTGTTAAGGGGAAACAAAGTCACTGGGGTGGAAGCTGAGATGACCAACAATGAGAATGTCACCTGATGAATTCCATATCAGCCTGAGGTAGATCAAGAGTGAGACCCTATCTTGGAAAAAAAAAAAGTAATTAATACATTCCTCAAATGAAATATCTTTCTGTTCCTGAGGGGCCTTAGAGTCCCTCCTCTCCCAAATACAGAAAGAGAGAGAGAGAGAGAGAGAGAGAGAGAGAGAGAGAGAGCTCCAAAAACAGAGGACCCTCGTCTCTGTTCTGGCTATTGGTATAAGATTGTTTAGAACGTTCTTACTTAGAACATTAGTGCACAGGGGCTATAGGTGAAGTTCAGTTGGAAGAGTGCTTGTCAAGTGTGCACAAAGCCCTGACTGAGCTCCATCCCCAGAATAACATAAACTGGACATTGTGACACACATTTATAATCTCGGGACTCAGGAGGTGAAGGTAGGAAGATCAGAAGTCCACAGTCATCCTCAGCTACATATTGTTTGAGGCCAGCATGGGCTACATGAGAACTTGTCTCAAAAAAAAAAAAAAGAAAAGAAATCGAATACCAGTGCTCAGACCAGTCCTTCCATTACAAGCCTAGGATGAGCCTAAAATCACACAGTGAACTAGTGGAGGTGCCCACTGCTGCCTCCAGCTACAGTGCCTTGTGGCACTAACTACTGTGTTCCCTAAGATCCACTCCTGGGGTGGATGCCCAGGGACAAAGCATCTTTGTTAGAGATGATGTTCAGCAGAGCCAAGCATTGGGGAAGAATTTGTGACAATGGAGACCATGGAAGTGCCTGGAAGCTGGAGGAGATCTGGGAGGAGGAGGAGAAATGAGGGTAATCTGATGAAAATCTATTTGAGTTGATGTTATCAATCTAGCAACCCAGGCGATCTTAGCAACCAAGCAATAAAAGTTGAGTTCCTTCAGCCTCTTACTGTGCAGGACCATGAAGTCATGGGGCCATGTGGGTCTTGTTTATGTAGAGATCCTTTTTTAAAAGCTCTTCAGAAGAGAGATGGGAGGGAGAAGTGGAGAGACCGAGAGAGGGGGAAAATGCCCTTTGAATTTCCACTGCTTTCAGAGTCGGCAATTTAATGAGTCATGCATTCAAAATCCATGCTTTGTCTACATGCTTGCATTTTGAAATACTAAAAAACACTTTGTTTGGAACATGGGTTATTTTTAGTTTATATATCAATAGTGAACATCCATTTCTTCCCATATGAGAAAAGCTTTGATTTCCCCAACTATGAGAAGGTTCTAGATAAGAGTCTTGCAGCATCCTGTGTCCCAGCCCTCTCTGCAACCCCCAGCTCTGGGGAGACAGTGCTTAGAATAGGAAATTATAAGTAACCACATATATTTCACTTTGGCCAGGTGTGGTACTGCACGCCTTTAATCCCAGCGCTTGGGAGGCAGAGGTAGGAGGATAGCTGTGAGTTTGAGCAGAGCTTGGGAGCTCCAGGTCAGCCTGGGCTAGAGAGAGACTCTATCTCAAAAAAAAATTTTCACTCCCCCTCCATACATCTAAACTAACTCCCTTCACCATAAACACTCATCCACCAACAGGAGCTGGTGGCGGAGAGGGTGAGAAATTCTATTCTCTTAGCAGCAATTTCAAAACCTGTCCATTTATATACTCACCACAGAACTATCCTTGATGCCAGCATCACACACATCAAAATTGCCAGCCACACAAACCACCCAGAGTTAAAATTCCTCTAGAAGTTTTATAGCTGTGCATGAATGGACTCCAGGGAAAAGAAAAAGACCGAGATCAAAACCCAGGGAGTCCTGTGGCTTGGTAACCTATAAATCCCAAACCCTGAACTGATCTCTTCTTCTATGCAGGGAGAAGCAGGGAAATACAAAGGAAGCGTGAGAGAGGAAGAGGAGGGAGCCTGGGGATGTGGCTCAGTGGTAGAGCACCTGCCTA
>PVHP010048871.1:0-12387 GCA_004024765.1 Zapus hudsonius
GAAGGAAGGAAGGAAGGAAGGAAGAAAGAAGGAAAGCCATCATATCCAGCCTTGGAAAACACTGAGTAGGACACAACAGTTGAAGGCATTAAATAGTTACTGATGGAACATAAAATTAAGGAGCAGATTGGTTCCAAGTTGCAGAGGATTTTGAATGCCAAGATCATATTTTTTGGACTCCATCCTATAAAGGAGATTTTTCAAAGAGAATGCAGCCAAGAAATAACACAATGAAAACAATGAGCGCATATAATCTCAATGTCCAAACAAAGTTTTTATTTTATAATGGTGTATTCTGATGATATAATAGTAATATTTGAGAATATATGTTGACTCAATATTAAATCATGGGAGAAAGGCTCTGAAATTTCTAATTTTGTACTTCAATATATCTTTGAGATACTTTTGTTAATGATTTTCTAGTTAAACTCAGTTTGGGATCTAGGGTCATGTAATACTTATAAGAAAATGTAATTTAAAATATAATTTAACTATGGGTCTGCTAAATCTTAAATCATGGTTGTAAAAGTATGATACTAGTTTGATATGAAACAATACATACATACATACATGCATACACATACACCTAAAAGAGGTAGTTTTGAGAATGCAAAATAAATATAGGTGGTTCTCTCAATTTCTTGCCCTCCCTTTTTCCCTCCTTCCTTCTCTACTTCTCTGACAGGATCTCCTGATACAGCCCAGCCTAGCCTGGAACTCACAATTCTCTTCCCCCAGCCTCCCACATGTTGCGATTACAGGTATGCACCACAGCACTCAGCTTCTCCTTGTATTTGTACTTTCTAGAGTGTGCAGATACTGTGCCTCTGTGTGTTGGGGGGGGGGAGGAATATATCTCAGCCTTTTGCCAGCTTTGCACCATAAACCCTTCTGCTTTCCTTAACACTATATAGAGAAAAGAGTGTGGAGAGAGATCAAACAATCAAAAAGAGACAGGGCCTAATCTTTCCTTCAGGTGACATTTAAGTAACAGAAAACCAAACAGATATCAAATTATAATATGATGCTTGTGGTTGTAATACAAAGGGAAATGATGTCAGTACTGTGTGCTCAGACTCAAACAGGACATCCACACCATCCCCTCCCAGATTCAGGGAACCTCATGAAAAGAGCGTAGGAGCAGGAAGAAGGGAAGGAGGCCTATAAAAACCATCATCTGTATACAACATGGTCACTACACCTGTGAATTCACTGCAGCTGTGGTTCCTGCACAAGACTGATTCTGTTGATATCGATGACCATTAATGGGGAAAGGGTACATAAGACCCCACACCTCCCAGAGTAGCTAATGGCAGCTAATGATAGCTGGGAGTGCGGGAGTCAGATTCATCAATGGCAGAGCCACTGGTAAATTGCTCATTCCAAGGTAAATGACCCAAATTTAACTCAAAAGATTTTTTTAAAAGGCATGAAAGTAAGATGGAAGTTAATGGGGAATGAGAAGGTGTAGTGGGAGGGGGAGATAAGAGAGTAATTGGGAAGAAAGATCAAAATACTATATATATATATATATATATATATATATATATATATATATATATATATATATGAGAAGTGATGTCAGAAAAGAGTCTGATTGTACAGATGCTTTGGTAAGCTATAAGTACTGCAAACTGTAGTCATCCTTAAGCCCCTTTGGGATGGTTTGAATGAGTCACCCTAGAGTTCATGTGTTATGTGTATAGGCTGATGGTATTTGGATGTAAAGCCTTTGGGAGGTAACTGAGATTAGTTGAGGTCATAGGAGAAGGGCCTTCTTGATGGATTTAGCAGCTTTATACAAAGAGGAAGAGAGGCCTAACCAAGTCTTTTTCTACCTCACCATGTAGCATTCTCTGCCCAGCATGATGCAGCCAAAGTCCTCTCCAGTGGCAGAGCATATGAGGATGTATGCCCTTGAGCTTCCAGAACCATGAGCAAAATAAATTTCTCTTCTTCATTAACTCCCCAGCCAGCGATATTCAGCTGGAGCGATAGAAAATGGACGAAGATGGGGAGTCTATCAGAATTACCTAGACAGCTTTGTAAAGTACATATTCCTCAGTAATCCATGAACAGAACCTAGATTCGAAAGCTCTCCAGTGGAGAGTAGCTGGCCCAGTGTATCTCCTGGTTATTTATCTTCCATTGGAATTAGAAGTTGACAGGAAGAGTTGAAGAAAGCTTCCATATGAGGCCCCTGGCTAGAGCTTAGGATTTGTGGGACTGGAGAAGCCACTTCTTTTCTTCAGGGTAGACTGGCACATTCACTAGCCCAGGACATATGCAAGTGGCTTCCCTACCAGGTATTCCAGCACGACCACCCACCCTTACTCATCCTGACCTGGTCCCACATGACCCAGCGGAGGCATGTCCACTCTTCAGTCTAGGCGGTGTCCAGCTACATCTCTACTCCCCCAAAGCTTTGCATGGCCTCTCCTCACTCTGATTAGATCCAGGTCTGCTTGCCAACCTCCTTCTCCCAACTTCTCTCCAAGAAGAAAGGACCCATGGTTCTCTGACAGAACTGGCAGAGCACTGTACCAAACCAGACTTGTCTAAAGCATGCCATGGTAGATCAGAAATGGAATGAAGATTTGCCATATCAATATTTGCCCTAGATGAGAGACCCAAGCCATCGGGGACTTTAGGACACAGCACTCATGCTCCACAATATTACATTTCTGACAGTTTTCAATTACCCATACAGAGGAGTGGAAAGAGAAAACAGGACAAGATTGTATCTATAAACGTTCCATTATAGGTGCGAAAGGGGCTTGTGAGGCCTTGCCCTTTCCTTTACAGTGAATAACCCAATCTATGCTCACACAAGCAACCCTGATTAAGCTCAGTGGATCACAAAAAAAATAAATGAAAAGAAGAGGGGTATTAGCTAGAAAGAGGGGTTCAGCAGTAGTGGGGAGACAAAAGGATGATCATGATGAATGTGATCAAAATAAATTGCATCCATCTATAAAAATGTCAAAAATCATTTTGAAGAAGATTGAGCAGGGCCAAACAGGAGAGAAAATTCAAGATAAAAAATGAAAAACAGTCTAAAATAATAGGCTAGGAGGATCACACATATTTGGATAATTGAGCTATGACCATAGGCAAGCCATTTATTCAACCAACTGTGTGTGTGTAAACCAGGACTCTGATTTATTAATTTACAGCTGGAAATAAATGCACTGCCATGTGGCCCAGACAGTCACATCCGTCTGATAGAACACACATCCGCTCCATCAGCGGCAGCTGCTGGGGAAGTCAAATTATCAAAGGTTGCTGGGTGAGCATAGAATCATACAAGGGGAACTTGTTCAGTAATTTAAATTCAGCAAACATTTGTGGAGCTTTATATACCAGGTATCGTGCTGGGCAATGTGGATACAAAAATATGATAAATGTGATGCCCAACTTGGAACAGTTTGCAGCCAGAAATGTGTGGTTAGGGATGAGACTATGTATGTGTGTGTGTGTGTGTGTGTGTGTGTGTGTGTGTGTGTACATATATATATATATATATATATATATATATATATATATATATATATATAGAGAGAGAGAGAGAGAGAGAGAGAGAGAGAGAGAGAGCTTAGTGGTAGAGTGTTGGCCAAGCATGCATTAAGTCCTTGGTTCCATATTCCATCACCAGTTTTTTTTTAAAGGAAAGAAAGAAATGAAGGAAGGGAGGGAGGGAGGGACTGGGAAGGGATATGGAGAGAGGAAAGGAGGAAAGGAAGGAAGGGAAAAAGGAGGGAAGGAAAGAAGAAAAAAAGGAAAGGAAAGAAAAGAGGGAAGAAGAGATTAGACATATGGACAGGGGCCTTGAAGACAGAAAAGCATCACCTTCATATTTGATGTTGAAGGATTTAATAGGTGTTTTCCCAGTAGGGATGGAGGTCTATGTGGTGTGAGGGATTTCAGGCAGATGGGAAGAGAAAAGGTTCAATGTGTCAGGACTGGAGTATGCCAGGAGCAATGTCACTGACCATGGTAGTGTTTAGATGCTAAAGAACCCGGATGCTGTTCCAAAGCTGATGGTGCACAAATATGGTTATATCAGATTGCTTGGGGCTCATATGAAAGACTGTGCTCATATTCTTTAAATGCCTGAGCCTTCTTGGAAAAAAAAAAAACACCTCACATTCAAACCAGGCACTGGTATGATTGAAAGGTTGCAAAACTGATTCCCAATACAGTCCTAATACAGTCTTGGAAGAGATCCTAACACAAGGAACAATGGAAGAATAGCTTCATACTCTTGATGGACTTAGTAGGAATGTTATTTTACCCACATTTTACAGATGGAGAAACTGTAACAGAGAAAACTACCTCAACTGACAGAGGTAGAATGAGGGCGGGAGTGTATTAGGGTTTTTAAGAGGAACAGAATTAATAGGAGAAACAGATATAGACACACCAAATGGGAGAGGAAGACAGAGAGACAAACAGACATAGAGAACAGACATAGGCTTATTGTAAAGAATTTATTTAATAATTTGAATGTGGAACTGGGGGGTCCACCATCCTACAGGCCAGCTAAGAGTCAATGTTTCCATCTCAGGTCTAAATTCCACCAAGTAGAGGCTGAAAATTCAGGTCGCTTTCCACATTGCAATCTTAAAAGCTCCTGTTTACAGACACCTACCTCAGATGTTTTGCTCTTTAGACCTTTGGCTGATTGAATGAGGTCCACCCACACTGTAGAGCAGAATGTAAAATGCTTTATTTAAAGTTTGTTAATTGAAAAGTTAATCACATCTCACAAGTAACAAATGATGAAAGTATTGCTGTCCAAGTGGACACTACCTGAGCCATCATAGCTGGAAGTCTCGATTCTAGCCCTCCTTTCTGGTAGAGAGAAGAGTTTGGAAAGGAAAATAGCTCTTTTAATGGGGACCAGTAAAAATAGCTCTTTTAATGGGTTCTACAGTCACCTCTTTCTGTAGAACAAAGGTTTGGGTCCCCAGCTGGGAAGTCAAGGTCTTAACTCCAGGAGCAGGAAGTAAACAGAGAGACAACCATTGTGCTGAATATTCCACCCCATCAAGCAGGACCAAGTCTTTTGAAAGGAAATGTCTTTGCCTTTCTACCATTTTAAGGCTGGGTCCCCTGGGTTGATACAATGACAATCACCAGTTTCTGCCTTTTCAATGCTTAATAAGAGCCAAAGTGTTAAAGCACAGTTCAATGATTTAACAATGCTGAGGATTTTGATAAATGACTCCTTTACTTTTTCATTTTGTAGATTTCACATCAGACAATGAAAGTCGGGAATGTGCCGCTTCATGGTGTGAAAATCGTCAGTCAAGGAGAAGCCTTCTTGCAGGTATGCTGGGGTGCAGGAGTGCCAGCACACCCACTGCTCAAGCCTTGCCACGGTGGCACCCTGAGCCTCATGCTGGCCATGGGAAAGTGGAAGACTACACCTTCAAGTTTGATGAAGCAAGAAGAAATCACTTTTGGATTTTTTTTTTATTATGTTGCTCTAAATCTCATTCAACTCTCCAGGTGGCAAGCTAAATGTCATGTAGATATTGAACTACCACATTATTTCAAGGGATTTTAAATCAGAAAGGACCTTTAAAATCTACTCATGGTACTCCAAATGTTCTAGGAAACAATTTTCCCCCAAGTCACCAGTCAGTCCTAACACCAGAACATCTGAATTCCACATTCATTGATCAGCCTCCTTCCTCTGCCCTCCTTCACAGTTTTATCCCAGGTTGTCAATCATGCAAACATCAGAGTCTACTTTGTCCAGTTTACCATTGGAGCACCCTTAATCTTAAACTTCAAAACTGAAAATGCCCTGAAATCAGATTTCAGGTATTTGGAATAGAGATGTCAATCTACACTTGAGCACTGAGTTCCAAAGAAATACTAAAAATGTGAATTTATGGCCACTAGTCCTCATGTCCTGAGAACCCAAATCACCTTCAAGTCAGAAACTTGACTTCGAGTCTCTGGAAAATCATTCCTGCATGTATGAAATTCAGATACCACAGCAGCCAACAACAGGAAGTCTTATTTTTCTCACACTGCTCATGTCGGCCCTGAAATACCTCATGGCTACACCCTAGCTCCAAGAGAGGCTGGAAGCATGAGCTCTGAATTCTACTCTCTGGCTCTAGCATCTTACAGACCCATTGACTGAGCCTGGATCTAGCTTCATTTCTAGGCATGAGATTATGCTGGTTCTCAGGGCCTTCGTTTCCTATGCCATTCTCTGTCCTGACTGGGAGCTGACTTCAGGGGTTTGCAATGAGACTTACACAAGTATAGTTCTTAGAGAATTGAAATATTTGGAGGACCACTTTTGGATATCTCCTGGCTACTGCTTCCTGAAGTGACCCAGGTTTCACAAGATGCGTACACTATTGTGTTGGCAGTTCCACCTCGCTAGCTTGTTTCAGTGAAGACCTCATCTTTGTCCTCCCACTGGTGGGAGTTCAAAACCTGACTGTTATGCTGTTATCAACATAGCCTACTCAGCAAGTTGCAGGTCAGGAAAAAGTCAGAAAAAAGAAAGAAAGAGAGAGAGAGAAGAAAGAAAGAAAGAAAGAAAGAAAGAAAGAAAGAAAGAAAGAAAGAAAGAAAGAAAGAAAGAAAGAAAGAAAGAAAGAAAGAAAGAAAGAAAGAAAGAAAGAAAGAAAGAAAGAAAGAAAGAAAGAAAGAAAGAAAGAAAGGAAAGAAAGAAAGAAAGAAAGAAAGAAAGAAAGAAAGAAAGAAAGAAAGAAAGAAAGAAAGAAAGAGTGGATTGCACCTGAGGAACACACAGAAGGTTTTCATCTGGTTTCCACATGTCCCATACATGCATGTACACACACAAATAAAAGGAAGCCTGCTCTTTTAATGTATGAGGTTGCCAGTTGGTAGACACAATCTCTTGCTTTCTAGAAATGTTGTTATAATGAACAACAGTCTTATTCAGATTCTGTGGTCTTCCCCTATACTCTATTTGCAATTTTTGTAGTCAGGTTTCTCATTGCTACAGAAAAGAATCCAACCAAAAGCTGCTTGTGGAGGAATGGTTTTCTCTTGACTTACAGACTCAAGAGGAAGCTCAATCATGACAGGGGAAATGATGGCATGAGCAGAGGGGTGGACATCACCTCCTGGCCAACATCAAGTGGACAACAGCAGCAGGAGAGTGTGCCAAGCACTGGCAAGGGGAAGATGCCTTATAACCCCATAAGCCCACCCCCAACAACACAGCTCCAACAAGATTCCAATACCCAAACTGCCATCAGCTGGGGATTGAGCATTCAGAACCCATTCATTTGTCTGGAACATCTGGATCAAAGCATCACAGTTTGCCCCTGGCCATTGCAAACTAATAATTATATATGATGTAAAATACAATCCATTTGGCTCAACTTTGAAGATCCCCACAGTTTTTTATCCATTCCAATGACATTCAAACATCCCCATAATCTAAGGTCTTTCACTGAGCCATAATACCAAACAAAACAAATCCATAATGGCACAGAACATCCATACTGCAAATTATAGGATTGAGAATAGCAAAAACAGAGATTTAAAACAGACAAGACAAACATTAAATTCTATAATAATAACCAGTGACTGGTCTTCGGAGTTCCTATTCTGCTCCTCCAGCTACTCACAGTCCTGGAAAATTTCATCTGGTGCTGACAGCTCTCCTTGGCAGACATCCAATAGTCCTGGCATTCACTTGGTATCCACTGCAACCCACAATTCATCCTCATGGCTCTATTGGGCCTCCACACAGGCAATCCAACATGCCTGCTTCACACTGCCCATGGCCAAAAGCCATGTTGCAAATCCTGCATTTGTTATATTCCATAGGACCAGGTGGGCTACCAACTTGTTAATCTAGGAGGGGCCAAAGCCAACTTTGAAGAGCAGGAAACCTCCTTAAGCATTCAGGCCCCTTACGCCAGAGTCCACATTCTTCCTGCTGTCCCAGTGCAGATCGCCTGGCCCAATCTCAATGGTTGTCATCTCTTAAACAATTGCAGCTGAATGGGCAGCAGTTTTGGCCCAAAGATTCATTTCTTTCTGTGCCATCTCCATCTGTTCACAGCAGTCCATCTTTACTCAAAGCAACCCTACACAGCCTCAGAACATGTGCAGGCAGAACACAGCAAGCCTCTCTCACAAACTGCTTCTGGCACAGTCCTTACAAAGTTCTTTCTCACTCTCTTAAGCCAAACCTCCCAGTCCATAGTTTACACTGCATTCAGGGCCTTCCAACTTCGACCAGAATGGTCCATGAAGTTGTGCTCACAGCACTGCAAGGCGTCTCTTAGGCTGAGATTTCAAATCCTTCCACATTCCTCCTGCAAATCAGTTCAAAATGCCTAAAGCCACAGAATCAGGGTTCTATCAGCTAGATAGATCCCACTCTCTGGTACCAAAATTGCTGTAGTCAACCTTCTCATTGCTCCACAGAAAAGGACCAAAGCAAAAGCTGCTTGTGGAGGTAAGGGTTTATTTGGCTTAAGGACTCAAGGGGAAACTCCCTGATGGCAGGGAAAACGGTGGAATGAGCAGAAGGTGGATAACACTTCCTAGACAACATCAGGTGGATAAGAGAATCAAGAGAGTGTACCAAACACTAGCAAGGCGAAGCTGGCTATAACCCCCATAAGCCCACCCCAACAACACACCTCCAACATGGTTCCAATTCCAAAACTGCCATCATCTGGGGATCAAGCATTCAGAACACATTCGTTTGTGAGGAACACCTAGATCAAACCATCACAGCAATGTATGATAGGTGTCAAGGGGAGATAATAAGGAACAAATGAACAAAAGCCCAAAACAGGAAAGCGTTTGGAAAGAAAAAATATGTGTCAGCATGATCAGTGGATCTCTTGTTTTTTCTTCTCTTCAAAATTATTTTTTTTCTTTAAATACCCACAGTTTTCTTTTTCCTTTCCCCAAGCCTCTTTATTTGACCCTCTTTCCCTCTGCTTTGCCCACACATATAATAGAATGTGATTGTTGCCACAGTCTTTGAATTTTCCTAGGTAAAAAAAAAATTAAGGGGTGTCGAGGTGAGGAAGTGAAAATTCCATCTGAGTAGCTATCAAACCCAGTGACATTTGGGAGGAATCTCAATAAGGTAATAATGGCTTTAAGGTAAATTTGCCCAGGGGAGAGAAAATGACTGAATATTTCAATGGAAAAGTGTACTCACCCTGAGCTACTACAGAAGCAAGGACCCTCATGACTTGACTAAGCAACACGCTCAGGAATTTTGCCCTCAGGAAGAGCCACATTCATCAGGTTTCACGTGTTCACTCTGTTCTCTCACACACTTGGAGAGTAAAGGCCACCGATCAATCAATCAATAAATCAGTCAATAAATCAATACTCTCTTGTGGCCCCAGTGGCAGATCTCTATAGAGCTCTCTCCTTCCATTCTTTTGCCTGTCTTCCGTGTCTTCCTTTTATTAAAAAAAATCTTTGTTATCGATAATTAGGTACATTGTATGAGCAAATCTTATGATGATAGCCCCCATTTCCCTCCTCCCTGTCCCCAACCTACTGGGGACCCTTCTCCATGGGCTTACTGGATCAGTCCATGGGATAGGGGGTATGATTAGCTCATGAGGTATCCTGGTTTCCCCCACCCCACTGCATCTTATGTGTTGTTGCTGAGGGGGGGCAATGTCTCTGGATATTCTCCTCTACCATGAATCTTACAATTTTTCCTCCCCTCTATTGCTCAGGTCCCTGAGTCATGGTGAGTGAGTTATTAAGTCCATTTTACTGTTGAGATCTTAAATGTCTCTGGACTTCTGTTTTGGGTTGTGATGGATATCATTGGTGTCTGTCTGGATGACCTATTCTGGGTTATCTGACTTACTGTGATGATAGGTCTCTTGTTTCTCTTGCCACTTTCTCATAGGTTTCATATGGGGTCTACATAATAGGCCCTGGGTGGTTCATCTTTTGGGTTGTTGGCCATCATCCTGTGTCTTATTGATGGAGTTTGGTTGACCTTGGCTCTTTCACTGTCTTCTGAAAAATACAAACAGAATTGCCATCAGAGAGTGAGTGCTCCTTTGTAGTCCTTGTTCTTATGTAACAGGCATTCTGCTGGATGCTGGAGACATCAAGATGGAGTTCCATCATCCCTGGGTACCTACAGAGGATTGACTCCAAGACCCCCATGAAGAAAAAGATCTTCAGGTGTTCAGGGCCCTTAACATGAGAGAGTCATGGGCACACAACCATCACTCCTCCCTTCCTCTCACACACTATGGAACCACCTCTGGATTGCCTATACTACCTACACTTTGTAAATGCTATGTAGATAGTTGCATTAGAATATTGTTCAGGTTTGGTACATTCATGACCCACAGTGAATACTGATGAATCCATTGAGGAGGACCCTCAAGGGGAGTGGGGTTGGGGTAGAGAGAATTTAAGAATATAGCCTGTATATGACCAATATGTAATATGTTCATACAGTAAAGTTCCCAAGTTTTTTAAAATAATATTGTTCATAGAATAATTACAAAGAAAAACACCTATGCATTTTCAGTATAGATACTGTTCTTTTTAAGATTTTCATTATATTGTTCATTAAATATACAGATATAAAACTCATCACTCTGGAGGGCCAAATATGTATATAGACACACAAACGCACACATGAACACACATATACATGCACATAAAAACCCTCAATTAAAATCATATGCCCACACAAATTCTCCCATGCAGGCACACACAGTCATACCCATGGGAGAAGAGCATTCTACCAAGACACCTGAAGCTCAGGAAATAGTTACCAACATGGGGTCCTTGTGCAGAGTCCAGTGAGGGGGGAATGAGAGGAGAGCTTTGCACAGGGCTTAGGTACTGGGATGAAATCTGAAGGGTGAAGAAGAGGGCAGACAAGGGATGAGGCAGAACTTGGAGAGAAAGGAAAGCACAGAGAATAGGAATGAAGAGGTAAGAAAGCAGGCACATTCAGAGGATTCATATAGAATGGCTAGAGGATAAAGCCCCACCCCCACCCAGATACAGGTTCTTGTCAGCTAGGAGTAGAGGAAGCTCTGGACATTTTGTCTGGGTCATTGAGTCTGGAGAAAAATGGAATACAACATGGCTTCCCTATATATTTGGTGATCCTAGATGCAAAGTCTCTTGGTATTAATTACTTATTTATCCTCATATGGCATTAAGCCATTCTGTGGCTGTATGAATCAATCAAGAACACAAGCAAACTTGTTCCCCAAAATAAACAAATAATTATTGATGTGTGTGAGCTTTGTGATAGCAGAGACTAACTTGCCTCCTATTAAAAACAGTTCACACCTGATTCCTCTCCACCTCTCACCAGATATGCACCCATCTGATTTGTGACATGAAAATAACATCTCTAAGTCTTCCTCCTTTCACAGACCACTACTTGTGCCCAAGCCAATTTCCCACCTATGCTCCTTGTTTCTACTCTTGCTCCTCATCATCCATATATGCCAGCCAGAGAGACCTTATGAAAATAGAAGTCAGATCATCTCAGCCCAGCTTTAAACCACCCAGGGAATTCCATTTCATGCACAGGAGCTGAGAGCAAACCTCCAGAGCCAAGTTCTAGGTAAACTCTGAGTTCAAATCTTTTTTTCCTCCTTATGTCTCATTTTCCTAGTCTGTTAAACGGTATTGATAAATATAAAAAGTTGTGTTAGCTTTTTGTTAATATGACAAATATCTAAGCTGTCAATTTATAAGCAGGAAAAGTTTATTATGACTCACATAGTTTCAGACGTTCCAGTCCATGATCTGATGGTCCAGTTGCTTTGTGCTAATGGAAAAACAGCACATTATGCCAGGGGATAGAGAGAACAACCTGCATACTTCATGGGCCCTGGAAAACAAAGAAGGAGTTAAGAAAGGGCTGGATCCTCAATCTGCCATTCAATAAAACACCCCCAATTATCTAGAACCTCCAACCTGACCCCCCCCCCATCCTAAAGGCTCTGTATTCTCTTAAAAGAACCTTTAGGAGATATCCTCAATCCAAACAATGAATACTAAATGCAGCATTCACTGATACTATACTATATTTTTACTTAAACAAAACTCAATCTCTTTATCATGGTTCCTGTCTATATCTAAGATATAATTCTGATCTCCTTTGACCCTCACTCAGTAGTCAATAGCTAATCTTTTGATCTTTAAGTAAGTTTAAGTAGCTTCAAGTTTAAGTTGTTTCTTTTAATGTTCTCCATTTCAGAGGCCATTCTGCATAGATGTTCAAATGGATGGGGTCGATTTGAATGTGAGATGTCCCCCATAGCTTCAAGTGTTTGAGATTAGACCCCATACCAAATCCCTTGCTGGTGGTGGCTTTGGAGGTGGAGACATGCTGGAGGAAGTGTG
>PVHP010048872.1:0-11451 GCA_004024765.1 Zapus hudsonius
GAGAAGGGCTGGATGGTAGAAGGCTGCTGGACAGAATGAATTTGGGGAAGGACCCTTCAAGAAGAGGAAGGCATCTGAAGGGCCAATGCCACCAAGAAATAACTTTTCACACCAGCAGAGCCCCCACCCCAAGGTGCCAGTTAGAGGACCATATGTGAATTCCAGCACTGAGCTTCACAGCCTGTGTCTACACAGGGTCTAGGGTGCTGTTGTTCCCTCAGGGAGGGGGTGACAGGCTGTGCCCCTGTGAGCTTTGTCTAGATATCAGTGAGGTCTGCCCACATCAGCCGAACCACCCTTGACCTAACTCCCCACCAGTGACCTGGGAAAGCGCACCTCCAGCTTAAAATGGTTTCCATCATGGCATTTTGGACATGCTTAATATGTTTTCGTTTCTTTTGTTTAAAAAAAAATGGGCCTGGTTTTGGAGGAATGTACTTTGTTTAAACAGTGTCTGGAAGGAACTAATATGTCTTCCACTTTAATTTACTTTTTGGTAATTTATTGTCAGCTCAGAAATGTGAGTGGATTCCTGCTTCGTTTTTATTCTTCCTTACGTCAAAACCATTAGGTTTCAAGCATATGAAATTCTCTCCTTAACATTAGACAGGCTATTTGCTCTCCAAGGTGGCGTTTCAGAGGGTAGTGAAGCCAGGCTCCTCTCATGAATTTCGCTAAGGCAGTCTTTGTGCATTTTGGTTTTTTTTTTTCAAAGTTGAATACTATATGATTTTTCCTTCTTTTTATCCATAGGAATTTTTGAAAAAGGAATTCAGTGAAGAGAATGTTTTATTTTGGCTAGCATGCGAAGATTTTAAGAAAATGCAAGATAAGAAGCAGGTATTTCTTCGACTTTGTGTTGTTGCTTTCCCTATTACCCCCTTTTCTCTGTAGCCAAGGAGGACCTTGAACTTCTCATTCTCCCACCCTCCACTTCCCAAGTGCCAGGAGGAGAGGTAGATGACACCACTCCTGGCTTATACAGTGCTGGGGATCAAACCCAGAACTTCCTGCATGCCAGGCAAGCACCCTGCTAACTGAGCCGTGACCAAGCCCCTTTCCTCTTCTATAGTTACAGTTGTCTACCCCGTAGATTTGGAAATTAACCTAAATAATCCTGCCCTGCATTGGAATCAGGGAAGGAATGAAGCTTTCATTAGGTATCTTGTGTTGATCAACTATGAATAATTTTTTTTTTAGAGAGAGTGTGCACCAGTGCCACACCTTGTGGGTCTGGCTTATGTGGGACCTGGGGAATTGAACCCGGGGGCCTTAGGCACTGGAGGCAAGTGCCTTAACCGCTGAGCAATCTCTCCAGCCCAACTATGAATAATTTTTGAAGAACATTGTTTATTTGTGAGGGGGGGAGTAGGGTATGGGCACACCAGAACAAAATCCAGACGCAGGCTCCACTCTGTGCATCTGGAATTGCATCTCTAGGCCAGCAGGCTTTGTAAGCAAGCACCTTTAACCTGAGCCATCATCTCTCCAGCCCTAAATATGAATAATTTAAAATAGAGTAAGTCAATGGTTTCTAAATGGAGCTATTCAAATGAGCCAATATTTAAAGTAAAAATAATGACTTGTGTCATTTACAGTTTGTCATTGTGTAGGAGCTCTTTCTTCTTAAGTCATGAGGGTGTCTCCCCGGAGTCTGACATGTCAAGTGACAAGCAGGTGTCAGTCATGAAAGCACACCGTTCACCAGATGGACTGTCAAGTCTGTCGTCATTGTAAGCTCTGGCTGATTGGTGGGCTTCCCAAGTAGTTTTTGACTTTTCTTTTTCTTCTTTATTCTTTGCTTGTGTGTGCACGTGTCATGTAGTGTGCTGTGTGTGTGATGTATGCACATGTATGTACCCACGCAGCGCCTATATCTCTCCTGTAGTGGCCAGAGTGGAATATTGGTCCTGTGCTCTTCTTCCTGGTCTTGTTTTGAACAGAGTTTCTCGTTTCCCTGTTTTCAGAGCTTGTGGGGCTTCAAAGATTCTTACGTCTCTCTTCCCCTGCAGGACCAGGGTTATAGGCAACCAATGCCCAGCCGTTTACGTGGGATCTAGAGATTTGAAATCAGGTTCCAGACCCTTGTGCTTGTGCAGAAAGTTCACTTAACCACTAAGCCATCTCTCCAGCCTGACTTTTCTTTTTCTTTGTGTGTGTGTAGTATGTGTGGTGTGGTGTGTGGCATCTGCATGCGTATGTGCTGATGCGGTACCTCATGTGCTCGCCTGTGACAACCAGACAAGAACATCAGGTGCTCCTCTCTATCATCCATCTGTTTTTCTTTGTGTTGGAGGTGAGGCCCCGTGATGCTCCCGTCTCTGCTCCCCACAGGACTAGGGGTCTCAGGGCCCCTCAGGCCCGCATGCTTAATCTCTGAGCCATCTCTCTAGTCAGAGCCTAGTTTCTGACTTTTCTCCTGGGAGTTACGTGTACTTTACCAGAGGTGGCTTTTAGTCTCTGGTGTAGATTTTGCATCACCGAAGGATGGCTGTGATGGAAGTGGGTGGGGTTATGGAGGAGGCCATAGGCTGGGGGAACTTAGGGTACATGTACCCCTCCAGCTAAATGTCTACAAGGGTAATAAGTCCTGTGAAAGAGTGAGGCCTCTGTCCTGAGGCTGTAGGGAGCAGTGGAGATTGGGGCCAACAGACCTCTGTCCCGCCGCCAGTGTCTGTGTTGCTTGTTGAGGGGCTGCTGGGCTGGGCACCTCTTGCTTTGCATCTGCCTCCACCGGCTCACTGGAAATGCTCCAGGTCTTGGCTTGCCTATTCTCAGGCTAGGACCTGGATGCCTTCTTCCAAGATGTCTTCTCCCACTGTCAGCGGGCACTGGATGTTTAGTTGTTACTTATTATTATTATTGAGTAGAACTGGGAATTGAACGTAAAATGTGGCCCATGCTGGGCCAGCACTTACCACTGAGCTACATTTCCAGCTCTCATTTTCTTTTGAGACAGGGTCTCACACTCCTTCGTTTCCAGGCTGGCCATAAACTCATTCTGTAGCCCTAGCAGGCCTTATACTTTTGATCTTCCTGCCTCAGCCTCTCAAATAGCTGGGACAACAAGCCTGAGCGTGCTTGGTTGGATGCTGGATTCTTGGGAGAAAAGATCTGATTTTGTCAATGTTGGAACTGAGATTTTTGAAGGTTTCAAACTTTCCCTGCCAAACAAAAACATCTCCCTGGGCAGATGAGGCTTTCAGGCTGCCAGGTTTTGAGACTCTGTGTCTGAAAGCCGGGATCCATGGGACCAGATTCCATTAGGCATTTCCATGGTCTGGAAGATGACCTCATTGCTTTATTGAAGGTTCCTCACCTTCCTCTCTGGAGCAAGTAAGGATGGACTTTAAGATGGCATGAGATTTCTTTGGCACAAATTTCCCAGGTTGGCTTAGGAAGCCCTCGTTGGACATGACCTTGGCTTTTGTGTGTTTCTGGCATTTCTCTGTTCCCAACCAGAGCATCCTGAGTAGGGAAGGGCATAAAAGGGAGTTGAAAACTCAGATGGTGAGGGGTAGGATTAAGGACTGAGGTCCTTGGATATAAACACACATGGTTCTCCTATGTCCCCAGCATCCAGGGCAGGGCCCAGAAACCTCTGCTGCATGCTGGCCCGTGCGTGTGGTATGACCAGCCTCTCTGTGAGCACATAGCTCTGAGTCAGGCTGCCGAGCACATGCCCTCTATCTGCCTTGTTCTTTGAAGGTCGGGGTGGAAGGAGCCTGCAGGAGCGCCAACCTGCCCCTGTGGCATAGATAAGAACTTGAGGGCCCTCTGCACCATGAGGTCACCCCAACTTTCCCCTGCACAGCTGCTTGGCTTGTATGGGTTGAGTTGAAGCCACTGAGTCTTTGTGGTGTGTCTGCTCAGTGTCGGACATTGTGAAATGCCCTGGAGACGCCACAGAAACACATCAGATGAGACTCCAGGGAGCAGAGCTCTGCCAGTGATGAGAGAAGAGATGGGAAGTGCAGGGGACCTTTGGGAAGATGAGCTCTGTGGGGGCATCAGGGCCCCAACCCCACAGTGGAAGTGAGTTGTTGCCTAAGGCCTACAGTGGGGGCTGGAGAAGAGACCAGTGTTCCTGGGAACAGGAACAGGGATGTGGGAAGACCAGCCCGGTAACAAGGTCAGGGTGGAAGGGTCCTGTTTGCTCGGGAGGCTATTCTGTCGTATTTGAGGTTGAGGGCAGGTGTGGCCACACCTGGGAATGTGGGTGCCAGGGGCCTGGAAAGGCCCTATTAGGACTTTAATGTGTGGTTTGGGTGGCATTGCCAGATCCACATTCTATGGAGAGCTTCCAGAATCAGACAACTCTTCTCAGCCACATTCCCCAACACCTGTCCCAGGACTTCTGGAAGAAAGTCCCTAGCAATCATTTTGGTAGAATGAATGCCACCCTTACCTATCTGCTTGAGAATGACGACACCACTGCAAAGGATGGCATGTCTGGGTGTCAGTCCAGGTGGAGATGGCCGACATCCACAGATGCAGCGCTGTGGTCTTGGAGACCAGCAACAGTCCACCCAAGGCCAGTGTGTGTTGCACCAGCATGCAGAGTCAGCCTCTGGCCCGGGGCCCGGTCTCTCAAGGCTCCTGCAGCAGGGGAGGTAAACCAGGCTTGGCTCTGAATTTTCAGAAGTGGAGGAGGAGGAGGAGGTAGGCACTGTAGAAGTCGCCTAACTGAATTGCACAATCAAACTTACCACATCTGCCCCAGAGGGAGATGTGGGAGGATTTATCTCAATCTGCAGTCAACTGAGGCAGCTGTGGGGTTGATGCAAATCTTGCTTCTGCCTCTGCTATTTTAAGGAGAACTTCGCTGCATTTGTTTTTCATTCCTTCACTTGAATTACCCCACACTCATCGGCTTCGAGCATCATGTATAAATTTACTTATGTGTCTTCTGTAGTCTTTGTCTTGGCATCTATCATGTTACTGTGTGAGTCCAGGCATCTCTGTCTCTCTGCCTTCCCCATAGTGTCTGAGTGTCTAGACTCATGCCTGACATACAGTGTGCCTCTTCCTCTGTGTGGGGCGAAAGTGTTCCTCCACTTGGGCTGGGATCCCACCTTGTCCTTCCTTGCCTCTCTTCCATTGGAGACAGCATCTTGTCACGTTGTCCAGGCTGTCCTTGAACTCTTGGGCTTCCTTTCCTATTCTCACTCATTCTTTCTCGGTGTCTACCTCAGGCGGAGTGGTGGAATAGAGAAGAACAGGCTGGTGGGTGATGTGTTCTGGAGTCAGGCGAGCAGAGAGCTGTGGGGCAGACAGGATGTGGGCCATCTGCGGAGGTGTCATAGGAGCTTGCGGTTTCCAGCTTCCTGGATGAGAGGCCACAGGACTGCTGGCCAGGAGGGGACCTGTCCTTTGTTTGGTGAGAAGTTCGAGTGTCTCTGGGACTCCCTGCCCATGCTGCTAGAGATCAGTTGGCATGTGAGCAAGTGGCTTGGGAGAGAGTGTTAGGCCATAGTCTTGGTGAAGCACATAGTTACAGCAGCCAAGGACAGGACTCTGGGAAAGTCTAGAATTTAGGGAGGAGGGAGGCAGAGGAACAGGAGCTGGTAGAAGAGATAGAAACGGGGTGGTGGGGGTTCTGAGGAATTGGCTTAGCTGATAAAGTGCTTGCTCTGCAAACATGAGGACCTGTGTTTGTGTCCCCAGTGTCCTGTAAAAGCCAGGCATTGGGCTGGGGAAATGGCTCAGTGGTCTTTAACCACTTTGCTTCTCTGCAAAGCCTGCCAGCTGGGTTCAATTATTCCCCCATCCTCACATAAAGCACATAGTGATGCATGCATCTGGAGTTCATTTGCAGTGACCGGAGGCCCTGGCATGCCCAATCTTTCTCTCTCTCTCTGCTTGCAAATAAATAAATAGAAAAATAAAGATATTTAAGTGAGGGAGAAGAGGCAGCGTAGAGCCCTCCTGAAGCTGAAAGGGTTTCTGGGACCGAGGATGAATTTGTTCCTCTTGAACTCACGCTGTGGAGGCAGGGTTTGATGGCTGACTTCCCACCCAGTATTGTCAGGCCTGGGGGAAAAATCCAGACTCAAAGTGTCCAGAGGGAACTCACCTGCTCCCATGCATCTTCCTGAGCTAATGGGTCCAGGTAGGGTCCTTTTCTAGAACCATCTGGGAGGGAAGGCCTGTGGTGTAGGTGGTGGCTGGCAAGTCTGTTAGTACCCTCACAGACCTAGAATGGACCCCACTAAGGGACTGTTCTGTTCCTGTCTTAACAGCAGCTAGAACAGGGTTAACAAGAGCTCTGGGAAGAAAAAAAAACTACTAAAATAGCTCAAGTGACTGGTTCTTTTTTGTTCAATGTTCTCGGCCTGGACAGCAGGCCTTCCCGTGACTGGCTTGCGGTTGGTTGGCAGTCTGAGGGTTTCCCCTTTCGGTCACACTTCCTATCCCGGCCCAGATAAGACCTGCTGCCCAGCCGTTCCCCAGCACCCACTCAGCCAAGAGACCCACCCTGTTCTCAGACACAGACTGGGGCAGCGGGTGTGGGACAGAAGGGCTGAGGGGGCTTGGACACCTGCAGCCTGACACCTGCTTCCTCTCTCCTGTCCCACCAGCCCTCCCCTCGGAGTTTCAGTCTGCTGAAACATTGCATGCTGCTTTTTCAGACCCACTCAAGATACCCTGCGTTTGCCCAGGCCACGCCTGTGCACATGTGTATGTGCACGTGAGAACCCTCACGTGGATGTTCTAGGGAAGGGGAGGCCTGCAGACCTTTGCATGAAGTATGCTCATCTGACAGGCTGAAATTCTACTTTGATGAAGTAGCTTTAAAACAGGAAGTGGTTTTCCAAAAATGTTCCCTCCTGACAGAATGGGGATGATGGAGGCTCTGTGGAGAAGGGTGGGCCTCTGAATTGCGTGCAGTCCCAAACTGCTGCTCCCCTGGGCCTTGTGATGGACCCCAGACCTGTTCTTGGAACCGTCATATTTATTTTACAAGGTTGCCATGCCTTTGAATTTGACGCTAATCAATTATTCATGTAGAGAGTCAAGAAAGAACAGACACTGGGCTTTGCATGTGAACCCCCACCTGGAACATTTTCCTGCACGTATTGGCAAGGCCTCGGCCTCGTGGGGTCTTTTGTCATTTAGTCCCTGGAGCCCAAAACCACCTTTTCCTCTGTTTTCAAGCACTACTTAGTGAAACCTCCCAGTGGTTTCGGTAAGACAGATTTTCAAAGCCTGAGGTTCCCTAGCCAAGCTCTGCAGCCTACTTAGAGGCTGGAGGGCTCTCTGGAGAGAAGTGTGGTTTTTTTAGGTCTCCCTACCTCCCTTCCCCCACCCCAAACCACAGCTGTGTACTATATGTTAGAGGCATTTCTCCATTGCCTTGCTTGGGAGACTTAAGTGGTGCCTGAGACCGTCTCTGCTGCGGATGAGGCAGGGCATAGGAGGTCTGCCTCCCAGGAAAGGAGCTCATGGGGAAGTCCTCGTGGAGGGCACTGAGTCTGAAGCCCAAAGAAAAGCCCTGGGCCCCTGAAGTGGAGGAGATGGCTCAGGGAGGAAAGCACTTGCTGCACAGCATAAAGACTTGGGTTTGGATCCTCAGCACTCTCATGAGATGCCCGGTATAGTGACAATGCTCGGGAGGTAGAGGTGGAATCCCTGGGGCTCAGGAACTGGTGAAGTCTAGGTTCAGTGAGAGACTTTGTCTCAAAAAATAGAGACTTTGGAAGATCTCTTGGCCTCCACACTCACGTACACATGTTCACACACATGTACATGCGTGTGCGTGCACGCACATGCGCACGCTTGCACACACACACGCACACACAGAGTAAAAAGAAAAACTCTGGGCCCATTGAGTCTTCATTCCCATTCCTTCTTTCCACCAGCTTCTGGCCATCACTAATCTGTCTGCCATGTGGGTTTGTGTATTCTGGATGTTTCCCAAGAATGAAATCATATAGAATTGGCCTCTTGTTTTCTGGCTTCTTTTGCTTAATATAATGGTTCCAGGGTTCATTCCCTCTTATGACTAAATCATGTTTCCACGAGTCTTCAGTTTGTATAGTTCACAGGATGGTCCTGAGTCATACTCAGTGTTCTCTGTGGGCCTGAATCCTTTCTTATTGTTTCTGCATGATCACTGTAGCAATTTGGATGCAGGAGACCTGGCCACAGACTCACTAGTGGTTAGGGAAGGGAGTAGGCCATGATCTCTTGATGGCTCTGGAGGCAGCCAGACCTCTGGCTAGCAGTCAGGTGGAGCTGGGCTCAGACCAGGAAGGGGAATGCTGGCAGATAACAGACACAGTCCTGTCTCCTCCAGATGCAGGAAAAGGCCAAGGAGATCTACATGACCTTCCTGTCCAATAAGGCCTCATCACAAGTCAACGTGGAGGGGCAGTCTCGGCTCAATGAGAAGATTCTAGAAGAACCACATCCTCTGATGTTCCAGAAACTCCAGGACCAGGTAACTTGACTTCCTGCCTGTGCTTTGATTTGAAGGTCTATGCTTATTCCAGACCCCAGGTAAATTATTCAGTGAGATGTCAAATTCCCTAGAAAATTCCCTCATCCAGATGGGGGGGGGGCATACAAAAGGGCCCTGGATAGTGAATGTGTGGACAGGAATTTCAGGTCCCAATTTGACCCACATAGACCCTTGTTCTGCACACTTTTCTTTGAACAACAGAGTTCTTGGCCTTCTCAAGATGGGAAGTGGGGCTGGGGCTATTTGAGGAAACCATATTGAAGAAACAACACATGACAACTTCTGGAGGTAGGTAGGGACAGACAGAAAAATCTAGAAACAATCACAGGGAATCATAGTGGCCGGGACCCTGGGACTATTTTTGTACAAATGTCCAACTACCTCTCCTACTAGTGGTAACCCAGTTTACAGCCATACCACCCTGAATGCGCCCGATCTTGTCTGATCTCGGAAGCTAAGTGGGGTCGGGCCTGGTTAGTACTTGGACGGGAGACTAGTGGTAACCCAGTGCTGGTTTAGTTTATGATGTGGTCCCGGAGTCCTAATGAAAAGGCGAACATTTGGCTGTGTGTTCCACTTAGATCAGGAAAAGGTAGGTTTAAAAATGGACCTGGGCAAACCTTCAGTTTTCTGGCAGCTTTTCTTGTGAGGAATGTAAATGTCAATAGACCAAAAGGATGAGATTTAAAAATATTTTTAAAAAATATTTTATCTATTCATCTTTAAGCAGAGAGAGAGAGAGAGAGAGAGAGAGAGAGAGAGAGAGAGAGAGAGAGCGAGAGCGCGAGAGCACATCAGGGCCACCACCCTGTGGGTCCGGCCCATGTGGGTCCTGGGGAATTGAACCGGGGGGCCCCAGGCACCGGAGGCAAGTGCCTCAACTGCTGAGCCATCTCTCCAGCCCTTAAAAATTTTTTTAAACATATTTTATTTATTTATTAGAGAGCAAGAAAAGGAGAGAGGAGAGAGAAAAGTGGCACACCAGGGCCTCCATCCACTGCAGATGAGCTCCAGATGCATGCACCACCTTCTGCATCTGGCTTTACATAGGTACTGGGGAATTGAACTCAGGTCCTTCTGCTTTGCAGGCAAACACCTTAACTTCCGAGCCATCTCTCCAGCCCAGGATGAGATTTTAGACCCGAGTTTTTAAGTGTGATTATTCACATTACCTACTCTGCTTACGAGATGATATATCCATGCTGTGGACCAGGTCACACTTCTGTGGAGAACCGACAGTTCTTGACTTTCTCCACCCAGATGGGAAGGATGGCTGGGCTGTCTGGGGAAGCCACTGAAGAGGCAGCGTGTGACAACTGCTGAAGATAGGGACCGACAGAAAAATCTGGAAACCACAGTAGGGACTCACAGAGTCAGGACCCTGGGGTTGTATTTGTGTAAATATCTGAACACCTCTCTCTGTCCTGACAGAGGGAACAAATCCTCACCTGGCCCCACACACAGACTGGCCTTCAGCATCACCCAGAATCCCTCTGACTTGAATCAGCCTGAGCAGCATGGAGAGTGTGTCAAAGCAGATGATGCACTCTACCCATGGGATTCATCATTCAGTCCCACCTTTGCTCATCTGATAGAAAACCAATACACAAAACACAAGCAGAAATAGTTTGAGAATGGTTTCCTATTGACACAGGAGTAGGTACAGAATCCACAGGCCTTCTGAACCAAATTTGGATGTTAAAGGAACTCTGGGTCACCCACATGGTAAGGGTGACCCTTACTAAGGGCTTCCTGGTGGGGTGGGTTTGAGCCAGTGAAGAATGTGGTGGATATGGACTTGTGGGGAAAGTGGCACGTTTTTGTGACTGTAGCCTTGTGTAGTCACATGGGACTATCTGTCCTATCCTGGGTCTCAGGATCCTTTGAAAGCTCCTATGGACACTTTGAGGCAGGGTTGATGTGGTAGTTGGAATATATGTTCCCCATAGACTCAGGGGTTTTGTAAAAGCTTGTGATTTGGGTCTCCAGCTGCCTGGCTGGAGGAGGTGTCACTGGGGGGGGCAGATCCTGGAATCTAGCCCAAAGGTGTGCAGAGAGCTCTGACCTCTGGTGGGGTCCCTCCTGCTTGCTGCTTGCTGGTATTTGCTGGCTGCTGGTGGTTTTTCTCTCTGCCTGGATTTACAGAAGTGAGCAGCTTCTTCTGCAATAGATGGAACTTCCCTTGGCTCTGTAAGCTGAGATATATCCCATTCCTCCCATAAACTGTGTTTGGTTCATCCCTGCATCATGAAACTGTCGACTACAGTTGAGAACCTGGGTGCATGATGGGTCCCAGGTATTGTGGAGCTGACCTGGGACCGCTGTCTTGCTTGGTGTGAACTGTCTCATCCACTCTCCGTGAGAGTTCTTATTCCCATTTTGCTAATGACAAAAGCAAGGCTCAGGGAGATGCAGTGGCCTTGTTTGTTAAGGTCACTCAGGTAGAAGATGCTGGAGGCTGGATTTGTTCTTGTCCACCTGCCTTCAAAGACACCCCCCCACCGTGACCTTCACAGCCTTTGTTTGTCTCCTAGATCTGGGGTAGCTTCTTTCTGCTTCACAGAGGCCTATGACATGCTTGAGGCAGAGGGAGTCAGGAGGCTGTGTGAACATGGGTCTTCATGCTTCATAGGGTTGCAAAGGCCATGGTAGGAGTGAGATGAGAGAGGCCGGTACATAGGACTCCATGTGGCAGCATGCACACAGGTTGCCAAAGATCCCTGAAAGGTGGATCTTTGTGATCCACCTCTGTGACCTGCACATAGCCCTGGAGACCCTCTGGTTGGCTGGCACAGACAGGAGGAGACATATGACAGAGAGGATGATTGCTTTTTGAGTAACAATTTGTTGTTTTGAGAAAGTCTTGTGTAACCTAGTGTGCCCTTGAATTTGCAATGTAGGTAAGGCTGGCCTTGAACTCCCGATCCTTAGGAGGTAAGGAGCACTTACCTCCTGAGTGCTGGGATTACAGGCATGCACCACTATGC
>PVHP010048873.1:0-12368 GCA_004024765.1 Zapus hudsonius
GAGAGAGAGAGAGAGAGAGAGAGAGAGAGTGCACCAGGGCCACCACCTTGTGGGTCTGGCTTATGTGGGTCCTGGGGAATTGAACCAGGGGCCTTAGGCACTGGAGGCAAGTGCCTTAACCGCTGAGCCATCGCTCCCGCCCTACATTGACAATTTTTTAAAAATGCAATCTTCTGTGCAAACTTCTGGAGCTGGGGAGATGGCTGAGAAGTTAAAAGATGCTTTCTTGCAAAGCCTGCCAGCCCTGGTTTAATTCTCCAGTACCCAGATAAAGCCAGATATACCAAGTGACAGATGTACCTGGAGTTCATTTGCAGACACAAGAGGCCCTCACATGCTCATACACTCACTCTCTCCCTCTCAGTCTCTCAAAGAAGTTAATTTACAAAATGCAAACTTCTTAGCCAACATAGGGTGGATGTTTATGGGTCATGAGTCCCAGTGTTTGGGGAGAAGATTTTAAAAAGGGAAGAAAAGCCAAATGTGGTGTGGTGATGTAGTTCTTTAATCACAGCACTTGGGAGGCTGAGGTAGGAGGATCACCATGTGTTTGAGGATAGTCTGAGGCTAAGAGTGAGTTCAGGCTCAGCCTGGGCTAGATTGCTACACTGCTTTGAAAAACAAAAAAGAAAAGGAGGGAAGAACAGAAGTAGTCATGTTACTGAGATGTACCTCAGAGCTTCCAAGCTGAGAGTGAAAATACATGACATACATCTTCACCTCAGATCATTCTACTGGTATGAACGAAGCAAGAGGGACAATGGACTATGCAGATACTTGCTGGAATATACATATACATCCAGCTAAAGAAGAGGCTCTGAGAAGTCATTGGCACTCTTAGCCAACAGAAACTTCTAAAAGATGTGCAAAACTATTGGAAAGCTGCTATGTCATATTCAATCCTAATCCTTAAATTGAAATTCATTGCAAAAGCATTAAGGAGACAGAAACCTTGGAAGAATGGAAGAAAAATCTGCTTTTCTCCCAGTTTGCCTCCTTTTGGAAATGGCGCCATCCCCCACTTTATTGTTTGATCACCATGTCAACTCAATTTCCTGTCCTTGAACTTGTTTGTCCCTTCTTTTCCATCACACTGCCACAGCTACAATGAAGTCCATAGCTTGACCTCTTATGTAAATAGCTGTCACTCATATCCTTTCAATGTGTTTTCCACATGATTGTCAAATGCAAACCTGATCACATCCCCCACTGCTATATGCTTTGAAGTTTCCTTTCACATAATAAAAGCCAATTTTCACACAAGAATATTAAAGTATAACAGACTTTCCATGAACTCTATCTTAATGGAAACTAATAACTTCCCAGACTCAAAACTCTTCTCTCTCTCTTTATCTCTCTCTCCTCTATTCCTTTACCCCTCCCTCGTTCTCAATATCCTTTCCTCATCCTCTCCCTCCCTTCTCCCTAGAATTTAGCCCCTTCCTCTCTCCAAAATAGCCATCTCATATGATTTAATATCATGGATTTGACTGTTGTCTAAATAGTCAAAAACATTGATTAACATTTTTAAAAATTGGATAGAATGGACATCTGCAAAGACTCCATTTTGAATTTTGTCAAGAGGAAAAAGGTGAGCTCTGTGTATGTACCATAAGCCAGTGAACCAGATGCCACTCTGCGACTAAACTTGGTCATAGAATAGTTGGGACTCTTAAAAGATTCGTGTTGACCACTAGGTGGCAGCAGAGATCCGCTTGAACACTGCATGCAGGACTAGCTCCAGTGTTGGACAAGGTGGCTTAGGTTTAGGCAAACACAATCCCCATAGCGTTTTCTGAGCTTCAGCAGATTTTGTGACAGAAGCAGTCCTTACATCCTTACAGGCAAGTTAAAAGAAACAAGCTAGACGTAACTAGGTGTAAGAGCAACAGAGCAATAACCTGAAATATATTTATTTCCATCTTTGGGGGAGAGTATTCTGTCCTCAGCCTTGTTCCATTCATTATTTTTAGCAAATAATGGATGAAAATTTTCAAAGTAAATTCTTGTAGTTGTTGCTCTCTTGAGAAAGGAAGGGAGGCATTAAATTCGTTACAATACAGAATAGAAACCTTGACTTTTTCATTTTTCTTCTTTGTTTTAATAATTTACAACAATGACTTGAATACAACAATATTAAACATAAATTGGACTTGCATTCATTAACCCAAATGTAGTCATTTGGAGAAGAAAAGTCACTGTAGAAAAGGTAGCACCTGCCTCAAATGTGGAAAAAAATCTTTAGTGAGTGGTGAGCTCAGTATGGGTCATCAATCTTTTGGGAACACTAGAGAAATGTGTACTTGGGCATACTAGGAAGTAATGGGTGATGAGAATTATGACTTGGCTGGATATTTGAATCATCTAGGAGATATACCTCTAGGTGTGTCTGTGAGGTTGAACTAAGGAAGGCCCACCACAGGTGTGAGCTGGGTGCCAGGGAACAAAGCAGGGAAGCCTGGTAAGCACCACCATTAATTTCTGCTTCCTGGCTGCAAGAGCCATGGGATGAGCCACTTCACACTCCCATCTACTCCTTGTTTGTCAATGCACATGTCTACTGAATGAGTCCTTCCCAGGGGTTTCCTCCAACAGAAAGAGAATACCTGACCTCAGGTTATGTTCCTGCCCCAAACAACACATGTACAATGACTAATCTTTAGGGACTCTCCCCTCACGTGTTGATTTGAGATGCAATAGGTTTCATTATGGCATTTTAATAAATACTTTGTTTTGGTTGATCCTCCCTCCTCATCCCCCTGCCTCCTTCCATCATTCCTCTTGGTCCCTTCAGGAGCTTCCCTCTTTCTTTTCATGTCATGTATTCTATTACCTTCATTTTCCTTCTTCCACCCTCTGTTAAGACCTCTTTTGCCTTTCTTATGGTCCCCTTTCTTGTTTCATGACATATAGCACCCTCATGCACATAAATACACAATTATAAATGTTAACATCTATGATCTATATGTGAGAGAAAATGTGGCATTTGTCTTTCTGCATCTGGAATAATTTCTTTAACATAGTCATTTCTAGTCGCATCCATTTTCTTGCAAATTGTATGACATGCACTGGCATCTAAGCTCCATGACTGTCTTTTTTACCTCATTCTAATTTGAAGTTTCGTGACAACATGCAGAAGGACACTGAGAGCCAGAACTATGGGAAATAGCTTATTATTTAAGTTTTGATGACAAACTCCTTAAGGACAAATCCCTGAGATTCTTGCTTGGAGATCATACCTTAAAACAAGCAAAATTCAAATTGTATGATTCCTTACTATTTTTTTTCCCAGTGGAACCATGTCAGATTTTCTGGAAAGTAAATTAAAAACTGCACACACTTTCAATCATATTTCATTTCAAGAATCACAGCATTACGGATTATGATCAGTAATGATAGGCTATCATACTTTCTTCCCAATTTGTCTCAGACCAATGGCCATATTTTGCTCTAATTCTGGAAAGTGCTTTTCTTTAGTCCACATTTGTTTCTTTTAATTACTGGCATGTTTTCAAATATGCAGTAGAAAGAAAACAAATCCAAAATTACTTTATGTTCCTGAAAGACTTTGCTACAATCATGGGTGAACTGTGGCTGATCAGTGTTTCATTCTGGAGTAGTTTTCATTACCGTCTAACATCAGCTTTGGAAGGCATCCTTTGGAATGCTTTCTTCACATTGGACTTTTCTTAGAGATGAAAAAGTAGAGTGGTGCATTGATGAGCTTATTATATAACCACACAGAAAACACTCTGGAAATCTAAACCACTTCTGTCACTATCACCTTCGAGACCTTGAGAAAATTACTAGGCATCTTGGTGAGTCCATTGGAAATCGTGAAAGGTGTTGTTATTAGATGAAGTAATACATAGAAATGATCACAACATTGCCTGGGCAGTAATGTTAATTACTGTTGCTATTTTTATCATGACTGTTACTACTTTATGACTGCCATCATTACCTTCTGTTTCAGCCAATGGGTTCTCCTCCTGTAAAACACATTTACATTTGGTGTTATCCCACAGCATATCAATAGGACAGAGTTTTGTGGAATGGGAACAGCTAGGAAAGAAAAATTGAACCAGATTAAAAAGTTTTTAAGAGTCGTGCTAAATTTAGAACTTTAAATAAACTTCTGAGTGGAGAATAACTATACTTTATAAATCTATTTTTATTAGTTTTACAGGAGAGCAAATGTTTGATCTGCTGTATCATATGTCATGGTGACAATAGTTATTAATGGTGAATTGTAGTTTTCAAAATCATTGAGTTCATTCAAATGTCCTCACCACAAGATATGTGACAATCACTATGGTTTTAAGAGCTTCATTCATATTGCTGAACTGCATTTTACTAGATATTAATTCTGTAATTATAAATATTCTACTTGGAAACCTTTAGAAACCAATGTGGAATTTAGAAGTTATTTCTTTCTTTCCTTCAAAAGATAGTGGTTACAGAGACTGACTGGTGCATTCATGACCCCACGATGAATACCAATAACCCTACTGAGGAGGGCCCTCAGTGGCAAGGGGCAGGGGAAAGAAACATGAGTATGATCTGATGAGAACATGACCAATATGCAATATGTCCATACATAAAGCTCATAATTAATAAAAAGATGGTTGTTAAAACCAATAAAATTATAGCTGTCCGTGGTTTATTTACCCAAAACAAATCTTGTTGTAATACAGTTTCCAAGATGAGTTTCTTTAAGATGGAAACCAGAACCTTGGTCAGGGCAGCAGGACCATCTCAGAATCAAAGTTCCTTTTCTACAGGCTTTCTCTTCTGATTGACAGAAGTAGCAGTGAGTGCTTGGCTAGGCATTAGCTAACATATAAACACAGCTGACAGTTTCATTCACAAAGCCTTTCTTGCATTACCTTCGCAAGCTGTAACTATCTAACTTAGTCAACTCGCAGTTTCATTCAGTAGTTAGAATTTGTCCTTTGTTTACTTCTTCACATCCATTCCCTGTGTTCCCTAATGACAATCCTCACCTTCGACTTCTCAATACATCAGACTATAATGACTCATCTTAGAATCACAAACTTAGTCTCCAAAAGTTTCAAAGTCAAATGAATTTTAAGTCATTTGACTTTAAGGTTTTTTTCAATTTTGTGATCTTAATTGGAAAGGTTAGAGTTGCAAAACTCATATGCTGATAACTGTGCCACTTTCCAATGACTCCAAGAATCTTTTTATCTTTTGTTTCCTTCTCATTTCAGAAATTAAGCTTAAAAACAGCTTGAAATGAGTTTGATTTAGTGCTTGTTCTGGAATCGTGGGCCATATGCTAAAATTGAGGCTGGAGCAGTTTTCCAACATATTAAGAACTAAGCACTTAACAGGAACAAAGGTGTCTACAAGTAAACATACTGAGTTCATAACCAGCTTTTGAGCCCTATTATAATATTCCTCCAGAAGCTCATAAATATCGATTTGTCAAACACTATCATTAGATCGAGATAGGAAGGTACAAGATGAAGAGCTTTAAAGAAAATTTGATGATTTGACAATTTATTTTTCTTGTATTTATTTCTTTAAAATTTTTATTAGCATTTGCAGTACAAAACAATTGGTTCTATTATGGTAGTTTTATGAAGGCATAAAATGCACTTTCTTCATACTTAACACACTCTTTCCTCACTTTCCTTTCTGAACCTTGCCCTTGGTCTGTTCTTTTTCCTAAAAATCCTGTTTTTACTTTAATGTCTTCCTTTTTTTTGGGGGGGGGGTTCGAGGTAAGGTCTCACTCTAGCCTAGGCTGACCTGGAATTCACTATGTAGTCTCAGGGTGGCCTGAAACTCATGGTGATCCTCCTACCTCTGACTCCCAAGTGCTGGGATTAAAGGTGTGTGCCACCACACCTGGCTTTCATGCCTTTTTAAAAGATTCCACATAAGAGAGAAAACATAAAATACTTCTCATCATGAGGATGACTCTACAATTAGTGAATGATTCTTCACTCAGCTTTGGTAAGAGCAAGAAGAAACACAAGAAAGTCCAAGAAATGCATACCCATCTTCTGGGGTCTGGATGGATCTTCTGATGATTGAGAATCGATGTCGGGGGGCCATTGGCAAGCATTTACAACCCGTGTAGTTGGCAACTTTAACGGGCACTAATTCAGGTACTGATGTCAAAGGCACAGATATCTCAAAGAGCTGTAGCACAGAAAAATAATCACAACGTATACTTTATTTCACATACAATGTTTTAAAAATGTTTTCATTGTCTGCATTTTGTCTTTGTCATTTATAGTAGAGAGTTTAGTAAAGTTGTCCATTAGGAGTGGCATTAATCATAATAAGGACTTTTGAAATGCTGGGATGGGAGAGGAGGCCAGACACTTATCCAGCCTTGCAAAGTATCTGTTTTCAAAATCAACTTTCAGTTCCACTATCAACTTTGTAAAATGGCACCATCCATCCCTGATCTTGATTTAAATTTAAGTATAAATTAAAGGAAGGACTAAAATTAGACTAAGTATGTGGAAGTTCTTTGAGATCTTGGGGGATCAAATTATTCTTCAAACTGTTTACTTATCACTTCCTAAATAATCTTTATTGAAGACATGTAGTTTTTTATGTCTTCACTTTGGATTTTGGGTTTGTAACTTGTTTGGGCCTATACAATGTTAGCAGACATGACAGGTACATACTGGAATTCTGCATGATTTGGGAGGTTATTATCTCTTGCTTATGCTATAGCATGTGTGGTGGTTTGAAGGTTAATGTCCCTCATAGCCTCAGATATTTTTAATTAAGCTTCCTACTTAGTCTCTAGCAGGTGGAGCTTGTTGGAGGGGGTGTGTTACTTGGAGGGGGAGGTCATTCTTGAGTCTAGCTTACTGTGTGTTCAGAGCCAGATTGAATTGTGACTGTTGGTTCTGTCTCAGCTGTGGCTGTATGATGAAGTGAGCCATCTTCTTCCACCATGATGAAGCTTGCCCTCAAAACTGTAAAACTGAAATAAACCTTTTTTTCCCATAAGCTACTTCAGGTTGGATATTTGTCCCATCAATCAAAAGGTAATTTCTACACCATGGAAAGAATACAATCTGGCAGCCATGGTGATTAAAGGGATGCAAGACCTGCAGGCCTAGACTCACACTGCATCTTGAGTATCTTGAACCTCAGATATATGAGTGAAAATAACTCACTGTTGTTTAAAGCCACTGAGTTTCATGGTATTTATTATGGAGTATTGTGTAGCTGACATAAGATCACATCCAACAATTATAGCTAATATGTATATCATTGTATGTTCCTATATGCTGCCTAGCCCTGTTTTATTCACTTTGTTAATTTGTTGATCAATTATAAAACATTATGGGGTGGATTCTTACTATCTTTATCCTACAGATGAAGGAATAGATGAGCAAAGAGACTATACAACCTCCAAGAGTGATTCTATGATGCATAGATGAATTTGAACTTGATTTTAATGAGTTGTATATTCAATGTAATACGACTCAATTCACTTCCAAGAGGTGGTTCACCACATAATCTGTAATTTTTGAGTAAGAACAATGAAGATATTGTCATATATGTGTTTGGAATGAAAAACTGCTGTCCACTTACACTTGAGCACATTCCTTAAAACTAATCATTTCTTGCGTAAAACAGTTAAAGTTAAGCATTGAACTATCTACTAAGTGGAAACAATCGATTAAGGCTGTGTTTATTCTGACCTTTCAACATGTAATGTAACTTCCATGAGAACAAGTAAGGGTGTTTTTCTAGTGTTTACTTTGCATCAACTTCATCTTCTTGCACAACTCTTCAGCTATGCTCTAGGGAATAGCATGATCATGAGCTAAATCCCCTTACATTATGCAAGCTCTGTTTCACTAGCCATTGATGCTTAGCACACTTATGTCATTGTTTCTAATTGTCAAATAGTAGAGGTCAGAGTTTTCACAAATTCCAAAATACTCGAAAAGAATTAAGAAAAAGAAACTATGCAATTTCAAGGATAGCTTAGATGATAAGGGGACTAAAATTAAGAATAGTTTACTCATTTTTCCTTCTCATAAGTGCTTTAAATTTTGTCTATAATTTAATAAAAGCTTTTTTAAACATTAAAGAAACTTTTTAACCTAGGAAATGAGAAAATACTTTAAAATGGATACATTTGAAATTTTATTATACTACTTTGTGATCATGAGAATAGATTATAGAAGCAAATGTGACATATTAATTGTATCAACATATGAAGAATTTGCAACACAGGACCAAAGGGAATGTCATTTAATTTATACTTTTTAGTCATATTTTCCTAAGTTTGTTACTTGTTTCACATGTGCAGCATTACATTTTACAACAAGATGAGAGCTACCAAAAGGATAAGTTATCTAGTGGGGAAAAGAGGTTTTACAAAATGGAGTGGAGAGAGTCTTTCTTTCATGGGAATTGTGTTTCCCCTAGTCACTAAGCCCCATGACTGTTTGTACTGGCTCTGTGGCTTCTTCCAGTGACTGCCTCCACTCCCTTGTAGGTTAATGGTTGGCAGAGGCCAATCCAACCATCCTCTAACCATTTCCCTCTGTGTTCCTGCTCTTTCCTTTTTATTTATTCATTTTAAAGCAGAGAGAGAGAGAGAGAGAGAGAGAGAGAGAGAGAGAGAGAGAGAGAGAGAGAGAGCGCACCAGGGCCACCACCTTGTGGGTCTAGCGTATGTGGGTACTGGGGAATTGAACCCGGGGCCTTAGGCACTGGAGGCAAGTGCCTTAACCGCTGAGCCATCTCTCCAGCCTCCTGCTCTCTCCTTTTACCTGTTCAATTTAAGCTGGAATTCATGCCTCTTCCTTTGTTCTGATCCCAACTGTTGCAGTCTTCCATCCCTCTTCCTCCATCCCTTGTCCATATCCTTCATTTTTCTCTTCCTAGTCATTCCAATTGAACAATACAGATCCTAACAAACACATGAGACAGCGCACTGCCTTCATGCCTTTAACCTCCCATTCTAATAACTTCCATGTTTTCTGATTCTTGATGCTATATCATCAGAGAGACAGTAACCTGAGAGAGTTCAGACCCTGGGGCTACTATTTACCAGTTGTGACTTCCAATGTTACCTGAACCTCAGTTTCCTTGTCTGTGAAGGAGGCTAAATTATCGTTTCAGCTCATTTCGGGAATGAAATGAGGTTATGCACATAAAGCATTTAGCACAGAGTTGGTGACAAGGTCACTGGTAGTCTAGGTTTACTGTCATCCTTGTACCTGTTTGGAAATGTATGAGGTGCTAGTGTTCATACACATTAGACTCTCTTCGTTGCAGCAACCTCTGCACTGAAACACGTTCACACAAGGGGGCTTGAAGAATGTGTTGGTTGTCTTCCCGAGCTCACTGGCCACTTCCACACATGTCTCTCTAGGGCTGTATTGAGTTCTCTGCCATTCCTCATCTATAACTGCAGAAAGAAAGCTCATTGGGGCCAGAACATGATATGGCCTTGATATGCCAATGTGCATCAGATTGTTGAACATTGGCAGGCTCATGTTTTCCTCCTGCTTGTTTATTTTACTACATGGATATCATTCATTCATTGATTTTTACATTGTTGAATGGATATATTACATTTTGAACATATGTACCCCCCCCAGTTATCTTCATGTATCTGCCCAGTCTCACTGTTTTCCTTCATCTCAACACTAAATAGTGCCTATGCCACAGAAGAGAATGAGGCTCCTCCTTGGCGATCTTTAACTGTCACTGGATCATTAGGAAACCAACCTCCTCCCCTATTTGTAACAGAGTGTTGTCTCCCCACCCCCATGTCATGTACAGGAGCTATGTAGGTCAACCACAGCTGCTGTGGTGGATATTTTGTCAACTCTTTAGACAAAGATTGCTTGCAAAAATAAAATAAAACCAATTATCAAACAGCCCTCTTATAAACTGGGGAACTGAACTCAACAGGGAATTCAGAGAAGAAGAAATACAAATGGCCTATGTTAAACTGGAACATTAAGAAACTTTGTCAGTGAACAGAAAGACTGTAAAAGGGAATGGAAAGAATTGCGGGAGAATGGGAAGGTGGGGGGACTCATACAGTAAACTAAACTAATAATGAATTGACACCATAAAACCCTAGCTTTCATACAGTAAGCTACTGAGGAAGCTGAGGGCACCACCTGGTATGAGGGGCCATGAATAGAATGGGAGCAAGCCTAACGTCAAGAATAATTGCTCAGGCCTGCATCTCTGTGTCCCAGTTATTGGTTCCTTCCTACACTGAGCTGTTGATCAAAGAGACCCAAGAGGTCCATAAAATGTGTCAATGGTCTTGAATACCTGTCCCAGGCCTAAGGTAAAACCCTATTGCTGAAGAAATCACATAGTGTCATCAAACAACACCAGGAGATCCTGCTAGATCCAGAATGATAACCAGCTCCCAGATGGTAGCATGTGTAGCACTGGAAGGTGTTACATGAGCTGTCAGGGAAAATTGGTCAATGATATTTGGAGAAATCAGAGACCACTGATATACAATATAGACAGTTGTCATAAGAATGCTGAACACACAGCTCTATGGAAGAGACCAGCAAGTCAAGAAGTGTTCATCTGTGCAATAGTGGCACTAAACCGAGGAGGATAATCAATGGCTTATGATCTGATTAGTGATTAGTGATTAATGATCTGATTAGTGACAAGGAAGCCTTAACTGGAAGGTTGACTGTATTTCATTTTCTAGTCCTAAACTTTTGTTTTTTGTGGTTTTTTTTTTTTTTTTTTTTTTTTTTGTCTTTCGAGATAGGGTCTCACTCTAGCCAATGCAGACCTGGAACTCACTCTGTAGTTCCAGGCTGGCCTCGAACTCACAGCAATTCTCCTAACTCTGCCTCCCTCTCAAGTGCTGGGATTAAAGCATGTACTACTATACCCTGCCTGATTATCATTATGTTAAGATTTTTTTCATTATTCTCCTAGTAATACAAATGTGTTACTATAACTCACTTAACTTCTACTTTTCACCCTTACTAAAAATCATAAGATTTTGAAGAAATAGCAAAAGCTATGGCTAATTTATTGGCATTTATCTCTGTATGCATGGCAATGGGACACTCCTTGTTGATGAAAACTAAACTTGTGGGGTTCTTTTTTTCCATTAAAAGGTTTTAACCTCTGAGCCATCTCTCCAGCTCCAAGACCTGTAATTTCAAATCCACCACTCCATAGACTATATTATTGTGTTTTGCCCTCCAACCTCTGAGTTAAATTAACTCCTATACTTTGAAACACTCTTTTGTATTGATTGTAGATCTCAAAAACATATTGAATATATTTTCCTGCAGAGTTGAAATTTAAAACTCAATATTCTTCATTAACCCCATAGCTATCAAATCAGACTGCCTTTGTTCTCACTGTGACACATACCTACTCCACTCGAGCTTCCAGAAGGAGTTGGTGCATGTGTCACCATCTGATAAAGAGAAATAATTTGTTACCCCTATCCATGCGCATTACCTTTCAGTGTTTCAATGTCATAGTAAGTTGCTGCAAATCTGGTGGACTGATGGGATGTCGAGTGAGAGTCCATGCTGGGGTGACTTTTGAGCTTCAGCCTGCATCTCCACAGTTTCCAGTCCTCGGATTGTGTGATTTGCAGTACCTCCTCCAAACTTGAAGCAGCTCTAATCTGCTGTTCAGATCGTTCTAACATTGATCGGGTTGGCTGCTTAAAAGAAAAAAAATATTGGTTTAAGAGGCTGGAGAGATAGCTCAGTGGTTAAGGCACTTGCCTGCAATGCCTAATGACTCCAGTTGGATCCCCCAGTACCTATGCACAAAGTGGCACATTTAACTGGAATTCATTTGCAGCGGCTAGTGCACCTGGTGTGCCCATTCACTCTCTCCCTCTCTGTCTCTCTTCTCTCTACCTCTTTCTGCTTGTAAATGAATAAAATACTTTAAAAAATACTGGCTTAAGAGTGAGTTAGTAAAATGATGTGGCTAACCATTATGGCTGATACTTTAAACAATAGACCTAACTGAACAAAAAAAAAAAACTAGGAAGATCAATGAGATGTATACTGATGCTTAAGAAAAAATGGCATCTAGAGCTCAAGATGAAAGGAAATAATTAAAATCAGAGCTGAGATTTATGATTGGAAATAAAGAAAACAATTGAAAAAATAGATAAATCAAAGAGTTTGTTCTTTGAAAAAGTTAATAAGATCAACAAACCTCTGGCCAACCTAATCAAACAAAGAAATGAGAAAGCCCAAATCAACAAAATCAGAAAGGACAATGGTGAGATCACAACAGATCCAAAAGACATTCAAAGAATCATCAGGTCATACTTCCAAAACCTCTACTCCACAAAATTAGAGAACCTGGAAGAAATGGACAGG
>PVHP010048874.1:0-12347 GCA_004024765.1 Zapus hudsonius
TTTTTTTTTTTTTTTGAGGTAGGGTCTTGCTCTAGCCCAGGCTGACCTGGAAAGTCTCAGGGTAGCCTTGAACTCATGGCGATCCTCCTAACTCTGCCTGCCGAGTGCTCTGACTAAAGGCATGTGCCACCACATCCAGTAGGTTGGGGACAGGGAGAAGGGAAATGGCACCATCATAAGACTTGCTCATGCAATGTACCTAATTATTGAAAATAAATATTAAAAAAATTAACCTTTTTTACTTATTATACATTCATACTAATTGAAACACAACACACTGTTACTGATTAGCACAATTAAGAAAAACAAAAACAACCTAGTCCCAGGCTCCAGAGATGACCATTATTAACATCTTAACGTTCATAAAGTGCTAACCGCATTATCACTTTTGAGCCCTAATCTCTACTAACCTGCTAACAAATTTCTAACTTGTTTTGTTTGTATGCGGTTAGCACGTTTCTTTATGAACTATGAAGAAAACAAAATGGGATCAAATTCTCTATCTCTCCTTATTTTTGGATCTTCTTTTATTTTTAAATTTATTTAAAATTATTTATTTACGTATTTTACAGAGCTAGAGAGGGCACACCATACCAGGGCCTCTGCCGCTGCAAATGAACTCTAGATGTATGAACCACGTTGTGGATCTGGCTTTACACGAGTACCGTCAGGCTTTGCAAGCAAGTACCTTTTACCACTGAGTCATCTCTGCAGCCTTTTCCTTTTCTTTTTGAAACATAGTATTGCTATGTAGCCCAAGCTGACCTCAACCTCACTATCCTCCTGCCTCAGCCTCCCAAGTACTGAGATGACAGGCATCCGCCACCACATCTGACTGTATTCTTCAGTCTGTAGAGATGACCCCACGTCATTATGTGTTCTGTGAGTACATCACATAAAATCTACCACACAATTTTAACAATTGTTTTTGGTTAAACTAACTTGTGTAGTTTGACATTTGGACTGATTCACTTCTAGCTATTTCCACAACACTGCCATGAGCAGCCATTGAAGTAGAGTGTGGCTGTCTTTTAGGATGGGTGCTTCTGAATCATTTTCTAAAGTGGGTGTTCTGAGTTTAACATGTAAACTAGGTGGGAGATGTCTGTCCAGAGGCCTCCCTGAACCACTGCACCAAACTCTTCCCATGAGCAGGGTTTAAGGGTTTGGGTGGTGTCCTTAGGGTCCTACATAGGCTCAGCTTGTGGGTGGGTAAGAGGTGCACACCTCATGCTGTTTCTAGAATTTTAAAGGTCCATGGGGATGAAGGTGTAAGGGGTCTGCGGGGTGAAGTTTTAAGGAGTTATTCTTATGATTTGGAGTCCAGGCAACCAGTGTGGGGCTGAAAATTACTCTAAAGAGATTCCCACCAAGAAGTTGTCCAAACGCTCTATTTGCCTATAATTGCACCTTATAGTTACATATAACAAGATCACATGGTACTGACTCAGGATTTTTAAAAAAATTACACTAAAACCACGTCCTGTAATTTGAAAAAGCAAAACAAGCCTTTTTCTGGTTCTTATTTAATCAGTTATAATTATTGGCTTGCTTGTGTTTCTTACCCTCACTCTTACAAGTCCCCTTAAGATTTTTCTTTCCTGTCCTGAAGAGAAGTAGAGGCTGTACAGTGCAGTTAACCTTCAAAAGGGTTAGGTTCTCTTTTAATTAATTCATTTTTTGAGGTAGGGTCTCTCTCTGTAGCCCAGGCTGATCTGGAATTCACTATATAGTCTTAGGGTGGCCTCAAACTCACAAGGATCCTCTTACCTCTGCCTGCTGAATCCTGGGACTAAAGGTATATGACACCACACCCAGCTCAAAAGGGAGTGTTTTTTTTTTTTTGAGGTAGGGTCTTGCTCTAGCCCACGTTGACCTGGAAAGTCCCAGGGTAGCCTCAAACTCATGGTAATCCTCCTACCTCTGCCTGCTGAGTGCTGGGACTAAAGGCATGTGCCACCACACCCAGTTAGTTCAAAAGGGAGTTCTTAACCTTAAGTTTCATTTATATAAAAATATTTCAGCTCAGATCTTTTCTGTGTTTCCAAAGCCTGAGCTTCGTAATCGCCAAGCCATCTGGGAATCGGCCTTCTCGGTGGAGACTTCATAGGTAATCCTCCTCCATAAAGCAGCTCTGCATCCAGACAGCTGGCCAGACTCAGGAGAGGGAAACAGGAAAGGAACCCGAGTGCAGCTGGAATTCAGAGGCTCTGTCAATCAGGGGAGCCCTCACGTTTGTGTTTCTAGCCATCAAAGGTTTTTATTGAATGACGGAGCACTCCACAGAGAGCAGAGTCGGGATGCTGAAGAACTGCTATAGAGCACACGGAGGCTCTCCAGTAAGTGGCTGTGTGATACATAGCAGCCTGGGTGTCTGGAGCTCTCTCCCTGTGGGTGCAAGGTGCTAGTTCTAATGTCAGAAAGGACCATCACCCACCAACGCGCTGGCAATCATCTTCAGTGAGTAGTGGCTTGGGTCCGTGTTTTGTTTAATTTCCTGCACAAAATGCAGAGAATTATATAATATCTGCAGTGGGTAGTCGGAAGCCCTTTAAACAGTGGTTCATTCTTTTGAAATGTATTAAATATGAATTAATCACTTATCACTAATAATAGGACACATGATTTCTTGTTCCTGACCCTTCTTTCCCACATGCTCCTGTCTTGTTCAGCCCTTGCTCTGAGAGTCCTCACATTTTAGTTTCTTTTGTAAGAACTCCAACCCATTTCCTCGCACACTTGTGACTTAGCTTTTCTCCTTGCATTTATTTTTTTTAATCCAAGTCATGTTTACTTTGATTAGTTTTCTCCAACTGTTTAATTTCTCTGTGTGCCTGTCACATTCAATTGAGATTTGATGCATGATTAAGATGAAAAGAAAAGAAAAAGCTTATCACAGTTAAAAAGGAAACTCTTCTCTATCCGCTTTCAGCTTATCCTAGATTACTGCCTGTCTTAAATAGGATCCCCAGCTTCTTCCTATTGAAACCCTGCTCAAAGGACAGCTGTGTGCTTGGTAGAGTCCACGGCCACTTGTGAGCTCAAGATTTGGTGCTGAGTTCCCAGAGCTGCTTTTGTCAATGTGGTGGGGACTCTCCATCACTAGCTCTTCTCTCCCTCCCTCCCCCCTCTCTCTCTTTCTCTGCTGCTGCTTACAGATGTTTTGAGCAGAGATTCATGATGCTCCTTGCTCAAGGGAAAATAGGCACCCCCCCCCCAGCTAGCTCATCAGAAGCCAAAGGGCATTCAGCGGAACAATTAAACTGAAACCCCAAGGGCCTGTCTCGATTGTGGCATCGAGAAAGCTTCTGGTGCAGGTAACAGTTATATGATTTGTATGGAGGGGATCCAGTCTGCTTGTAGATGTTGAGTACTGACTACTTCATCTGCAAACCTCTAGACATGGGAGGGGGCTTCTTATGCCTTTGGAGGTCTTGCTTAAATTCATTCTAGAGTGTGGGAGGTGGTAATATAAACTCTAAAATGTAGAGTCTCTCAGGGTCTCCAGGGAGTCATATCCTTATTGTGGTTAATTAACTTAGACCCAACTGGAGAACGAAATGCTGCATTAATGGATTTGTTCACAACTGAGATCTCACACAAAATTTAATCAACACAATGTGGACCTTGAAGAAGAGAAAAGGTATCTTGCTCCATTCCAGTAAGCTAGGCTGGCAGGATATTTCCTACTTTGAAACCATGTTTGCCATCTAGTGCATTCATATGAGCTGGAGAATATTGGGAGAACATATGCTACCTGAAATAGTGGGGCTATTCTATCATTTCCCCTCTGCTGTGGTTTTGTTAGAATATTTTTTCTTGGTGCTTGACATTTTGGCGGCAGGATGGTGTGATGCTTAACAGACACAAATGTTCTGTAATAACATGTGAGTCACCTCGCCACTCCATTGTGAAAGTTGAAAAGACAGTAACTCAAATGTGTGGCTGACTCAGTAATTGCCGAGTACAGTCTTTATTGAAATTATCCTGCAATCTAGAAATTAGAAAGGAAATAGCCCATGAAGTCATCCTGACCCAGCTATTTTAGGTCAGGGTAAGAGTCTTTTCTGAGACATTTTTTTCAATTAGTTTCATATTATCAGTCTTAAAATTACTCTGATTGATAATTTACCCATTTCTTTTCAAACGTGCTGCAAAACTACAGAACACGTCTCTAAGAAACAGTACATCTCCTGCTGGGAAGTAGTTGTTAGTTGAGAGGCAAGTTCATAAAACTCAGGAAGGCTGAGGAGATTATTCATGAAGTCTGATTTTCTTGTGTCTCGTGGAATAGCAAGGGTTTATCATGAGAGAGAATTTGCTGTAGGCTTGGTGCTAGACCTATGGGGAGTGCTTCATGCATTGTGCCATTGTCTTCCTCCTGCCATCAGTACTGGGCATAGGACAGCTGAGAGTCAGGGAAAGGTACCGTGTTGGGTGAATTGAGCAAAGTAGGCACTTGGGGAGATTCAAGTAAGTATTGATTCTAGAAATACCCGTCTGACCATGGTTTCTTATTCCCAGCAAGGTAATCCCCAAGTATCTTAGTATGCCAAAGAGGCTCATGCAGATTCTACCTTATTTCAGTATTGGTTTTGTTCCTGGTTCCTTGAGCATTATGGTACCTCTACCTAAAATACCCTATTCTCTCACCCACTTGGAATTTGCATTTGTCTTAAAAACCTTAGTTTAGCTTTTATTTCTTTCAGGAAATTGTCATTGCAGCCATCAATTGAACCCATAACTCCCTCTATCTGTCGCATGCCTTATCGTTTTCCTTATTCAAGGTAGTGTGGTGCATAGATTTACTCGGCCTCTCTGTGGGCTTCCTCTGATGGCTCATGAGCTCTCTACACATAAAGTCTGTCTTCACCCATGTCTGTGTTTCCTGTGTCTAGCATGAGACCTAGCATGTATTGGAAGCTCATTGCAGTTATGTACAGTGGATGAGTGTAATTTAAGATGCTGAACATTATAACCTCCAGAGAAGCTGCAGAAAGCAGTTCTATATTGTGAGACATATTAGATTAAATACTATCAATGAAAATAACACAAACCCAATAGCTACCATGGCTTTTAAGGTCTAGCAGTTACCTACTTGTTGCTGGGACAAAACACCTAAGCAGAAGCAGCAAATAGAAGGAGAGGGTTTATTCTAGCTGATAGTTGGGAGGAGCTTCTATTACGGTGGGGAAAGCATGACAAAAAGACATCAGGGCATCACATCCTGTCACTTGAGCTGGGAGGAAGCAGCCGGAGTGAGCTCCTTGACACTGGCAAGGGGGCTGGTTTATAAAGTCCCAAGGCCCACCCCAGGGACACAACTCCTCCAGCAAGGCTCTGCCTCCTAAAGGCCCCAGAACTCCCCCAAATTTCCACCAACTGGGGACAAAGTATTCCCAACACATTTGGCCATGGGGGGCATGTTCCATTCAAAGCACCACATAAGGGGTCAGAGATACAGCATGAAGCAGGAGCATTCCAAGTTATCTGGCCCAAATCCCTCTTCAAGGGAGAATCTCTTCCTGGGCATTCCTGGTAGCTGGAGATCTGGCTTGCATTTGCAGTCTCCCGAGCCTGAGGGTGAAGTGACTCCTCAGAGATCCTCTTCTATTTCCCCCCCAGACACTCTCATCAACATGCTTCACCTTTACCAAGCGCCCAAGCATCACCAAGCACTCTATTATGCACCTATTTACATTTTCTTATCCATTCTGTTTGTGACTTTTTCTGGGCCACCGATAACAGACCAAAGAAATGACTGTCCCCAGGTCTAACTTAGTGGACCAGTGAGCTTCTCAAGGTTACTCACAGAAGTATGGGTTCCTCCAAAGCAGCCACCAACATCAAGCCCACCCTAGCCTAGTGGCGACCCCTGAAAGCTGCATCCCTCGAGTTACCCGTCCAACTAGCAGGCAACTCAACCAGCTGGAAGGTCTCCTTTTCCCAGCAATTGTTACTGCTTATAAGACCTTGGGGAGGTACCTATGACCTTTATAAGACCTTGGAGAGAGTCCAGGACACTTATAAGACCTTGAGGGAAGCCTGTGAACTCTTACAAATTTAAGGAGCATGCTAAGCTTTGTAAATTTTGTTTCCTTCCTGATCATGTAAGCCTCCCTAATCCATCCAAGAGGGAATGTTTCTGTTTAGAGAAAATAATCCTTATAAAGCCCTATGAAATGAGTAATTACTATTGCCATTTTACAAGTGAGAAAACTGAGGCATAAACATTTATACAATCTACTAAGTGGTACATGCAGCTCTCGCTATCACCACCCAGGCTACATTCTAACCACCAAAGCTCCACCACACCTTTGCTCCTTTCCGAACCGCAGTTTCCTTACTTTCTTCAAGAGCAGGGGTGTGATGGAGTGTAGGACTTCAAAGACAGGGATGTGCTATGAAGGAGGCCCTGGCAACAGATGACCAGAGGAAATTGTATTCAGTCCAGAGTAATTCTCTAATCAATGCAACAGACTTGGTGTCTCATACATATCTGATAGCTGTTAGGAACAAATGAAGGGCTTAAAGTTTGGGAAACTTGTAGCCATCAGAAATCTGGTGTCTACATCTAAATTAGAGACCAACTAGTCTAGAGTTAAACTGAAATAATTTTATTAGCACATATTCATTGTACAAATGTTTTGTACACAATTTTGTGACATTTGCATATATACCCCTTCTATTACCTTTCGTATCCCCATTCCTTATCCTCTTCTATAGCCCTGATGGTATGTGGAGAGAACCCTTTCTACCCTCAGCAGGCTCTGTTCGTTTCATAACTAGGTACAATTTATCTCTCTGGAGCTTTTATCTGAGCAAAATTCTGCTAATATTTATGTTAGTCTCTTTTCTTCTTCATGAAAACACCTAATGTTAGTGATCAAAGTATCCATTTCTTCCTTTCTCAAAGCTAACCTTCCTGATCGATTCAACCAATGACTTGGCTCCCAAATCCTCTGTGGTTCTAGCTGCTTCCCTCACTTGTCAGAGGCTCATCAGCCACCAGAGCAGTGACCAGTGGTCCTTGAGATTCTGGCTCAATCAATTACCCAGATCATTCCCTCTTATCCCTATGTTCCATGTCAGCTAGAGGCAAAAAAGAAAGGTAAAGGTGATTTGGGTGAAAGACACACACACACACACACACACACACACACACACACACACACACAAATAAAATCTAGTAGAGTGTTTATGGACTCAGGGAGAGCCATGTAGTGAAACTGGCATTAAAGAAGTGATCATGGACACAGCAAGACATTTTTGCAAGGAATTTGTTAATACTAAGAAATTATACCAGAAAGCTTTCTCTCCCTGCTATTTAGTCACACATAGATATTTGCTCTTCAAAAATCAAAACAAAATAACCTTTATATATTGGAAGGAAATCCATTCCTAGTTAAAATAAATAAATTGAATTGTTAAAGAATAAGAAACATGTGACTTGTGAATGCTTAACACTAATTTTTTTCTTTTAAAATATTTTTATTTATTTGTAATCAGAGAGAGTAGGGGGAATGGGTGCATTATGGCCTCTTGCCATTGGAAATAAACTCTAGATGCAAGCACATCTTTGTATATGTGACTTTTTGTGGTCACTGGGGAACTGAACCCAAGCCATCAGACTTTTCAAACAAACTCCTTTAACTGTTAAGCACTCTCTTCAGCCCTAGACTGAATTTTTCTTCACACATATAAGATTTAAAAATTTTTTGGGGGGGTCTGGTAGAAAAATCAAAAGAACAGTCATATATATTTCACATACAAAAGGTCACACTGGCTGGTCTCAAACTCATAATTTTCTTGCCTTCACCTGAGTACTGGGATTGTAGGCATGTGCCACCAGGTCTAGTTGTAATTCTCCTTTCTTGATACAAGAAGAAAACGAATAACAAATTAGAAAACCCTTTAAATTTAAATGTTACCTTCAGTACAGGAGTAGCTTTTGAGCTACACTGATCTATGCTATGTGTTAGCAACATACCATTTACCTGACATAAAGCTAGCCTTCTAGTTATTCTTTTAAAATATTGGCAATAAGATTGCACTGAACATCCCACAGTTCTCTTATTCATCTCCTCCCGTCCTCAATAGCACACATTTGCAAAATGTCCAGCAAGGTGAAGTGTGGCTATATGATACTGCACATAGTCATTGAGATTTGGCTTGTTAGGTAAGAAGATAATGAATTCAAAAGTTACAGCTAACCCAGGGCTAGGGCTCAGAGGTGGGAATGGGAAGACACAGCAGGAAGAGACTGTCTACTCCAGATGAGTCAGCCCAGGATAGCATGGTTCTTGACAGAGATTTTTATTGCAGGTGCAAAGACTGGTCTTCCCAGCCCATCCTGGAAGGGAGTCACTGGGGAGTAGGGAGAATCACTGGGGAAGACTGCCAGTTTCTCATTCTCCCCTTCCTGTTCCTTAGCAGGACTCTGATTCTGTTCAGGTGTCCTCCATCTACCTTTAAAGCAGCCCTGCACTTCCAGGAGGCTGGCCCAAGTCCAGGGGATAATTGTGTTCAGCTTACACCATTCATGCTTTCTTTTTTCCTCTTGCTGGTGATCAGGTAAGTGTGTGATATAGTGACAGAGATACTAGCCAGAGAGACATAAGGAGCTTACTATGTGGCTTTTTTGAAAAGCTTAAAAGGGGAGATACAGAGCAAGAGACAAATTCTACTTTTTGTTCTGATGCCGGGTCTTGCTATGTGATCTAGCTGGTTTTGTGTTGTACTTCTTTCCTCAGCCTCCCAAGTGCTTGGATTAGATTATGGGCATGCACTGTCATTCAAAGAGGACTTGGCGTGCCTAGATGTGATGCCTACTAGAGCTGTGGCATGAGGAGAACAAGCCTGAGGGCTCGCCATGTAAGGATCACTGAGCTGGGAGATGACATCACCTGGGGGCTGAGTCTATAACCAAACTTCTGAATGAAGGCTGAGTTATCCAGCCACAAGCCTCTTAGGAACTTAGTTATGCCCCTCTGTACTCATTCACATGATGAGTTCTAACCCACGGTCTCTTAAAAGATGACCGTCCTTTGACATAGAGCCTATAAAGAGGTCATTAAGGTCAAGAGAAGTGATAGGAGTGAGCATAATCCAATTTGACTCTTCTAATGACAAAAAAATCAGGACACTTACACCCCAGAGATATGTGTGCACAGACAAGGAATCTCTAAACTCAGAGGAAGTAGACGCCAAACATGTTGACACCTTGATCTTGGATTTCTAGTCTCTGGATTCATGAGAAAACAAATTTCCATTGTTTAAACCACCCAGTCTGTGATATTTCATTATGTCAGCATCAGCAAACCAATTCTCTGCCTTACTTTGGATTCTTGATCTATAAGCCATACATGATTTTTGATCATTTAATTCAGTTAAGTGATTTTTCATCATGTATGTGTAATGGGTGCTCTAGGGCCTTTTGCTGCCACAAATAAATATCAGACCCTTTTACCACAGTTTGCAGCAGACTTATGTGGGTGGCTTGAGAATTGAACCCAGACCAGCAGACTCTGTAAGCAAGTTCTTCTAACCACTGAGCCATCTTCCCTGCCCTCTTAAGTAATTTTTTAAAAGAAGCTGTTACTTTATATATCAAGCTCTCAGTGCTAGGATTATAAGCATGCCCACCCACTATTTCTAACAAAATTATTCACAACACATACTGAATTCTAAGTAAATGCAAGCCCGAGGACAGGAGACCCAGCATATCTAATAGGGAAGGCCAGAACCCCACAGAGGACCATGTAAGTATACTTCCTAAGCACAAGGAATGGCAGGTCATCTCAGAATCAGGAGGAAGCAGGAGATGCTGGGAGGGGTAGCACATTTTTCATTTTGTTCCAAAAGCAGGAAAAGGCTTTGGTTTCTGCTCTTCTAACCCTCACAAAGCTGGAGCTGAATATGGAGCCTCCTGAGGATATGGTTTGTGGTCAGGAGACAGAATGAATGAAGCTGACTGTCCCATGTGTGGCTTAGACCAACAACTATGACCTCAGCTAACCAATCAAATTATTTAGCAACCGATGAAAAAATAAATTGTGCCTAGCTTCAGGGAATGGCAATTTCTAATGCCTATGTAGTACTTAAAGTAGGACAGCATGGAACCTACCTAATTTTATGGGTTTCTCCCTATTAATTTAGGTTGTCCAAGTTCTGACTTCAAAGCAGGAAGTTGGGTAGCCACTGAGTAAAGAGAGATGAACCATAAACATATAAGTAACCCAAGTAACATCAAACAGTTCAGGCTTGGCTCTGAGCTATGAATTAAGAAACTTTCCTCTCATAATTAAGCCAGGAAATATTTTCATTGAACCAAGTGTGCATCTCTATAGAGTTCGGTGGTCAGGCTCACCAAAGCCCCCTTGTTGGAAGCTTCCAATGCTTAAGCTCAAATAGCTGCTTCTGGTCTTCTTGTCTCTAGGATCTTCTCTTCTAATCTTTTTCTGATCTTGTTGAAGTTTTCTAAGATCACAAGCTTTCATTATCTCCTTCCATACCTCCAAAACATTTGTTTGGTTTTAAAACTACTGAAGACATTCTTTAGGGCCTCTGGCCAGCCTGCACTCCTACATTCCTTCTCTTAAAGCTGTGGTGTCTGGGAGGATGGTTCTAGAAGCAATGTCCACTCCATGCAACACCACTTCTGTTACTGTACAAGAAATAGACAATCGGATTATTTTCCATGGAAATTTGGAATTGGAAGTGTGAAGTAAGATTTCTGAAGAAGACACATCCATAGCTTAGAGGCTGTAGGTTGATACTAGTGAATTTGCACAGACGGTGAGTTGTGTGTCAAAAGTCAGAATAATCTCGGGCTATCTTTAGTCCCTTGAATAGTTATTTACCATCAACCTCTGTGGCTGATCTGAGTATTCTCCCAACTTGTAGACAAACTCTCAGAATGTGTCATGAAGCTCCACACATCTCTAGCTTCTACCAACCCTAGAACTGAGAATGTGATCAGATAAAGTCTGAATCCTGTAGAAGACATTTCTCCACTTTGCTCTAACCCACCTCTCTCATGTCCTCACCAATGAAATTGGTGAAAGGATTGATTTGGTTTTTTGTTCTGCACGTATCAAGGTTCGTGGAATCTCTTCCTTGGTGGGGCATGCCATTGTGGCCTACTTGAACACACATTCCTGGGCCATGGGTATTCATATTAGGCTCAGAATAAGATTTTCCTAATTTTATTGAGAGTGTTATTTTATGTCAGCAGCAGTCAAAGATGCTAGTAGCCTGTGCTACCATTTGAGCTGAAGAGATACAAGTGTGTGAATGAAGGGATGGGTCGTCTTTCCCTGTACCGCTGGGGGACAGGAAAGTCCATTGTGCAGAGAGGAAGGATGAGAGGGATACACAGAGATGACAAGATAAGAGAGCACACGACCAGAGTGGAGCTGAGAGATCGAGATCAGCCCTTCATTCCTGGTCCTGGCCTTTGGAGGTACGGCTGCCTGTTCTGACCTCACACTCTCCACACCCCTCTCTTTGGCTAGAAGTAGTTCAGGTGTTTTCTGATGCTTTTATCCAAAATCCCCTGTGCTAAGGCAACGTTAAAGGTCATACACTTAGTGTGGCCTCCAAGACCATCCCCACTGGGTCCATCACAGACTGTTCTCATCTTCATCTCTCTCTGTAACCCCAGTTGGAACTTCATTTATCCCTGCCAACTCTTATCTCCTTCTGCACTGGATGTACTTCTGGCTTTTCCTTGTTTCACATCATTTCTTCTAGTTAAAATTCTCTCGTTTCCTTGGTTTAATAGGATTTGACATGTTTTTAAAGATCAACTCAAGTTTGTCCTATGTAAAGTCTCCTATAAACATTTCACCAGCAATAACTTCACTGTCTTTTAAACTTCTTTACCTCTGCCGAGATGTATGTATGCCACTGTTGGGGTCAGGTTTCTAGTTGCTGCTTAGGAAGAACCCAAGCAAAAGCGGCTTGTAGAGGAATGGGTTTATTTGGCTTACGGACTCGAGGGGAGACTCCATTCTGGCAGGGAAAACGATGGCATGAGCAGGGGGCTGGACATCACCTCTGCCACAGCACTGCAAACAGCGGCAGGAAGGTGTGCCAAACACTGGCAAGGGGAAGCTGCCTTATAACCCCATAAGCCCACCCCTGACAACACAGCTTCATCGAGGTTGTAAAACCCAAACTGCCATCAGCTGAGGATTGATCTATCAGAACACATTCAATTGTTTGTGGGGGACACCTGGATCAAACCATGACAGTCCGCCCCTGGCCCCCACAAACTAATAATCATTCAAGATATAAACACAATATGTTCAGCTCAACTCTTAAGTCCCCGCAGCTTTCAACTG
>PVHP010048876.1:0-12351 GCA_004024765.1 Zapus hudsonius
GAAAGGCCAAGTGGGAACCCAGTGAGAAGGTGGCCACCTGAAGGCCTCAGGACAAATCAACCCTGGTGGCACCTTCATCTTGGATTTTCAAGAACTATGAGAAAATAAATTTCTGTTGCTTAAGCGACCCATTCTGTGTCGTTTTCTTATGTCGGCTCTACAAAAACTAAGGCACGTGCTCTTGGGAGGGCACACTTGTGTCCCCCCCCCCCCGTGCTGTCCTGTGAAACAGGAAGAAACTCAATACATGGTCACTCTTGTATCACTTAAGTGGGTTTCTATAAGCACTATGTAAATGAGTAGAAAATATTTAGAAAATTCCACACCCAACTGTTAATATCATTTACCTCTTGAGAAGGGAAGGGAAGCCTAGATGGATGTTTTGGATAAACAGAACCTTAGATCTTAAGAAGTTTAGATAGAGGGCTGGAGAGATGGCTCAGCGGTTAAGGCACTTGCCTCCAGTGCCTAAGGCCCCAGGTTCAATTCCCCAGGACCCACATATGCCAGACCCACAAAGTGGTGGCTCTGGTGCTCTCTCTCTCTCTCTCTCAATCTCTGTATCTCTGCTTGAAAAATGAATAAATAAAATATTTAAAAAAAAAAGAAGTTTAGATAGATCTGGCTTACCTTTAAAAAGTTTGGAGAGGGCATTCATGTATCATTTTCTATAAAGAAATGTGACCAGAAGGAAAAGTGAATGCATATTCTGTGTTCCTCGGAGGTAGAGGGAGGGAGAGTCAGGCAGAGGGCACCAGGAGTGCTCCTTCCCTCTTGGGGCTTTCTACCAGGAATGCTGTGGGGGTTCCTCCCTCTTCCAGACTGGGGAGTCACACTGTGAGATGCACCTTGTTCTAAGTCCTCCTCATCAGTTATCATGGAATTTGGTAATTAAATCCCTCCTCACTTCATCTATAGGTGTGTGTGAGAGAGTGTGTGTGTGTGTGTGTTGTATGCATGTTTGTGCACCGAGGTGTGCAGAAGCCTGTGCCTGTGTACATTACCTGTGGAGGCCAGAGAATGCCATTATGTCCTCAACACCCTTCTGCCTTATTTCCAGGATATAGGGTTTCCCACTGAACTTGGAGCTCATAGGAATGAGACCAGCCATCCAGCTAGCCTTGGTGATCCTCTGGTCTCAGTTTTTGCAGTAATGTGTAGCTGAATCCTATGCCCCTCGGCTCCCCTTGAGAAGCCTGACTCTCCCCAGGGCCTCTGCAAACATGAAGGTCCCTCCTTCCCTGCTGCTCTCCTTCCCCTTTCCTTGGTTATCTTTCCTCAGCATCCAGCAACCCCCCCCCCAGTTCCAATCAAATGTACATACAGATTTACACTCTTGAGAGAGAAGAAGGGGGAAAGAAAAGAGGAAAGAAAACAGATCCAAAGGCAGAATTAAGAGCTTAAAAGAAAACAAGAGTGAACACAGGAAGTGGGGGAGCAAAGCTAGGAGAGGAAAGAGCAGAGGAGAGGAAAGAGAAGAAGGAGCCAGAGCCTCAAGGAATTGCCCTCCCGCCAAGACACCCCAAGGCACCTACCTCTAGGGCCACCCATGGCAATACAAGGCATTTTGTTCAGTGAACCCATTTTCATCTCATCTCTCTGATCTTGGTTGTTTAAAAACACAGGGAAAGGCCACATACCTCCCCAAAAGTCGAAGAAAAAAGGGTTTCTTTGAAACTGATGAAACGCAATTAAGAGAAAGTGTCCAACCCATACACCTTTGATTAACCTTAATCTGGAGAGAAATGATTGGTGATTAAGAATTAGATGAGGTGACTAATTATATCAAGGATCTGCCTTAGAAGAAATCTCTTTCAGCACCAGAGACAAAGCTGATAAAAAACAATCATGGCTGTAATGGTGCCTTTTAAAGAGAATAATTAACCTGTAATAACAATTTTGGCCTCGACTTAAGCCCTGTAAAATAATCCTTTTTCATTAACTTCAAGTTCAATTAGCATCAATAATGAGCGCTCATTTAGAAGTAGTGTCCGCCTCAAGCTCTCTGCCGGCTGGGGCCAAGGCTGCTTAGTTTCTAACAGACTGGCCACTGGGGTTTTGCCATCTGAGGACCTGATGGCCCCAAATTGGGGGCTCCTGGGGTACCCAGCACAGGGCAAGGAAGAACTCGGCCTTCTGAAAATGAGATGCTTCATATGACACAGAAGTTTCTGGAGAGGAAGAAGGGGAGGTGGAGCAGGGAGAAGACACCTCCCTCATGTCCAGGTGTCTACTCCACGTGTCTGATATCCTAGGGAGCCATCCTAGCTGGAATAAAGAGTCTAAAGAGAAACCTGTGTCCCTCTCTTTGACTACAGGAACAATGATACTCAAGGACATCCGGGAATTTCCCCCACAACTCTCATGCCTGGGGGAAGAGAAAGGCTAAAGCCTGGGCTGGAGAGATGGCTCAGCAGTTAAGGCACTTGCCTCCAGTGCCTAAGGCCCTGGGTTCAATTCCCCAGGACCCACATAAGCCAGACCCACAGGGTGGTGGCTCTGGTGCTCACTCTCTCTCACTCTCTCTCTCTCTCTCTCTCTCTCTCTATATATATATATATATATATATGTATATATATATACATATGCTTGAAAATGAATAAATAAAATATTTTTTTAAAAAAAGCAAAGCTAAAGCCTGGAGCCAGTCAGAGGAGAAACCTGTCTCTCGGTAAGAAATGTCATGCGACCACCTTGCAGGAGATGGCCGAGCTGATGGTACACACCCATGGCTCTCTCTTTAAATTAAACCTCCTGTGAAGACCTTGAAGGGGTTGGGGGTTGCCAGACCTCTTTATTTTTCTTTTTCTCAACATGGCTGTGTTGACTAAGCCTCCTTTCTCTGCTTTCCACTCTCGTTGGTTTCCTTAACCAGCGTCTTGAGGACAGGGGGTTGAGCCTAGCTTGTGAGGCCTGCCAGAGCCCAGGCTCTGACCCTAACCACAACACAGAAGCCTGTGTACCAGGGTAGAGAAATTTCTCCTGTCTTCAGCTGAGTTGAATGTGCAATCCAGACTCTTACTGTGACTGTCCAAGAGGGCGCACACAAGAAGGTATGACCGAGGGAGACCTTAGCCCCATATGGAACCTGTTGTCCTTATTACCACAGCCTTGATCAGCTTTCAGGCACATATGGACTTCATAATTGCTGCCTCGTGGCTGAGAGTGTTAAGACAATGCTCTTCCAAGTGTTGGTCCCCAGACCAGCAAGGAACTTATTAGAATTGGAAAAATCCAGACCCTCCCTCCGGCCTGCTAAATCCAAAACTCCAGGGACAGAGTCCAGGCATGTCTGGATTAACACGCCTCTTGGTGATTCGAGTGTGGGCTCAAATTTGAGTCTAAATATTACTTTCTTAGAAATGGATTTTGGCACCCTCCTCTGAGGCAGCCCTAGCAAACTGGACATAAGTAAATACACACAGAGGAAAAAAATGGCTTCTTCTTTCTTAAAAAGGGACACAGGACAAACACTTGCTCTATTTTTTGCCTCTGCAAAGAGCCTTGCCTGAAGGTGCCCAGAGCTTCTACAGTTATCTATTACTGGGGGAGCCACCAATCCTGAGAAGGTAGAGTGGATAGACAGAGGTCTAGGTCCTTGAACTTGAACTTGTCACGTCCTACTCAATGAACTCTTGCCACAGTGAGATGAACACTCACTAAATCTCTTACGTGAAATGCCACACCACTTCTGTTTGGCTCTTTCCAACTGAGCCTTCAAAATCACATAGTGACAGTACTGAGGTCACGTGACAGGTGCTGCTGAGGCTGCTTCACGGATGTCATATGAATTCATCTCACTCAGTTCCTCATTACCTGAACCATGACTACTATCAATACCTGAGCTGACCCGAGTGTGAGGGACTTTGCCCTCATTGATTCCCTGACTTGATCAGATTCATGGGCCTTGGAAGTCACGGACAGATTTACCCTGAGGACAAGCCAACTCATTCCTTCACTCTTGTACTAGACTGCAAGGAGCTGAGGAAGGTAGGGAAGTAGGTAAGCTGCATGGGGTGCCACCTGAGGGACACCTGTGGAAATGGGCTGCACACCTGGAAACCAGAGCCACAGAGGAGGAAGTCCGCAGACCACAGGGTCACACATCAAGACTTCTGTGTCTTCTCTTGTTTTGTGTTCCCATGTGTGTGGGTGCATGTGTGTGCAGGTTCATGTGTGGGGGTGAACATGTGTGTGCTTGTATGTAAAGGCTGGAGAGCAACCACAGCTGTCATTCCCCAAATGTTCTCCACCTTTTTAAAATTTTTTAAAATATTTTATTTATTCATTTTCAAGCAGAGCGATACAGGAGATAGATTATGAGAGAGAGTGAGAGTGAGAGAGAGACAGAGAGAGAGCGAGAGAGCACCAAGGCCACCACCTTGTGGATCTGGCCTATGTGGGTACTGGGAAATTGAACCGGGGGCCTCAGGCACTGAAGACAAGTGCCTTAACCACTGAGCCATATCTCCAGCCCATCTCCACCCTTTTTGAGGAGAGGACAGAGTCTCTCACTGGTCAGGAACCAGCCAATTAGCAAGCACTTGACCATCTGAGCTAACTCCCCTGCCCCTTGAAATGGACTTTTAAAATGAAAATTTTTTTTTCCTATAATGGGGAAGAAAAGGCAGGTCAGGCTTAGAACAGGAAGACCCTCAGACCTGGGAACCTGAGAGCCCATCCTGGCTGAGGCACTGGCCACACACACAGCCTGGACTTGGCCCCCCAGAACTTCACTGTGAAGCAGAGAGGGAAACAGCTAGCCTGCTGCGGTTGCAAAGATGAAATGAGAATGTCTATAGAGTCCCTGGCTTAGAATAAGTGTTCAATCAGCATCAGTGACGCATCTCCTTCCTCTCGCCACCATCACTAACGTATCTGTGGTCCGGTCCCCTGCTTTCCTGTGCTAATGAATGTTGTGTTTGGCTCAATAAATTGCAGGACATTTTTCTCTTGGAAGACAAGGGCTAAACTAAAGGAGGTTCAACCTCTGAGGGTGCCCGTCCCTAGTTCTGCTAACTTGCATCAATCCACAGGTGAGGCAAGGTGTGGGAAGAGCAGTTCTGGCCTCCTCTGCACAGCCCACCTGGGTTGGGAACGCCAATGCATCTGATCACATTCTTTCCCAAACAGCTCATCTCTCCTTGAGAATCAGTGCTTTACTTAAGAAAAGCTGCAAATCAAACAGTGGGGGTTGTCCAGGGAACTGAGGGTTTAGCTCTTTAAACATTTCCTCCTATAAATATAAATGGTTGCTTTCCTCAGGGGGAAAGTTCCATCGCTCTGATGTGAGCAGCACGGGCTAGATGCAGAGAGGAACGGCACATCTTCTGGTGAACACTGCTCATCACCTAATCCCTCCTCTCACAATCTTCTGATCTGACAGAAACAGAGGTTATTGTGCCCCTCAGTTTACAAAGGAGGGGAAAGGGAGCAGATCAGAGGGAAGAAACGAACACAGAATTCACTAGGGAGACACGGGGAAGGAAGGGGGAGAGAGAGCCCCTTTTAATACAGTTGCATAATCTATAATTCAGCAAGCTTTTCATTCCTCTTATCTTCTAAAAAACATGAAATTAAGTTCTAAGCAAAGTGCATCATTTATGAGAAGTCTCTGCACTGATGTCTCTCGACTCCCACCAAAAGCCTCGCTCTCCCATTGCCTGCAAGACACTGCCTGGAGACCGGCCATTATCTTAGCTCTTTAGTAGCAAGTGAAACCCAGCTCATCCTCCCAAAGTTCTTTTCTTCTGGGATTATTATTTTTAATCAACTGAACCATTATTATCCTAATCTTAATGGCAGAAGATTCTAGAAACACTTGGATTGTTCCATTTCTGCTTCTGACACCAACCCCCTTGAGGCGTTCAAAGGGTCATCCATTCCTCTGCTATCCAACTTAATTGCTACTTTGAAGGTCTTCTCACTCCAACCTGAGTCCTGACCCTAGTGTACACACACTAATCCAAACCACACACCATTACAAATTCCCTCTCCCTAATATCCAATGGCTGCCTACTTCCCGCTGTGTGAAGGTCACTTGCTCTCCAAGGTCCTGACCTCATCTTCCCCTTCTGAAGACACTTAACACAAAACTTCTCCCCGCAGAGAGGGCCCAGTGGAGCCTGGAGCTCATTACAGGTACTCTAGGAAGACAATGCGACTCAATCAAAGTGGATTGATACCCCCCAAAGACAGACAGACACACACACAAACACACACACACTGCTCCATGTTCCCCTCACGCCACATGAAATGCTATTCTTTTATCCCAACGACCTAAACCCTGATCATTCTCCAGGACAGAATAAGACTCAGATCCCTCTGTAAGTTTCTACTCACACCATTCTTTGATCCAAACCATTCATCCTTTAACTCCACACCATCTTGTGATGCATTTAACTAAATAGCTGCTGTGGTACCTACAGTGCTTTCCACCCACAGTGCACAATCTTCTTAGATCCTCTCAACAGTCCTGGAGGGATGTAACATCCCCCACTGCACCAGGACTCGGGGAACTGAAATGAAGACGTTAAGTCTTGAACCCTCAACTCCTGACTCCAAATTCTATGTTTTTGGTGTTTAGTAGACCCTAATTGCTTTAAAGTCAGGGGACAACTTTTGGTGTTACTTTTACCCATTAGAACTTGTAAAGATTTGAACAGCAAATGTCCCCCTGGCTTGTGTGTTAAATGCTTGGTCTCCAAATGGTGATGCTATTTGGGGAGGTAGAGGGAACTTTAGGAGGCTGAGCCTGGCTGGAGGAAGTACATCAAGGAATACATGTCTTTGAAGGTAACACTGATCCCTAATTGGTGGTCTCTCTGTCTCTCTTTCTCTCTCTCTCCCTTTCTCTCTCCCACCATGAGGTGAGCAGGCTCTGCCCTGTGCTACGTCACTGTACTGTTCTTTCTCACCACAGCCCAAGAACCAACAGAGCCAAGGACTCTGGATTGAAACCTCTAAAAACATCTGCCTGAAATGAATCATCTCTCCTTTGAAGCTGGTTTTCTTGTGTATATTGGCCCAGTGATAATAATCCTGATTAACACAGAACTTGACAAAGTTCTGCAGACCCAGAAAGTATCAACAACTATTTGTTGAATGGAGAATTGAAGCTAGGGAGGGTCAATGAGCCATTAAAAAGTGACAGTGAATTTGTAAGGCCCATCCCGAGTTCACTGAGGCATGGGTTGTTAAAGACAGACTTGCCCAAGCAGCCTTCTGCATATGTTATGTTTATATCTCTTGTTCATTCACTGGACAAATATTCCCTGAGCACATCCAGTGTCTCTCACATGGAGACAGATGAAACAAACACTCCCCTGGCCCCTAGTCCCAACACTAATACAAGACATACCCCCAGCAAGGAAGAGGAAATACAGATTTTATGCTGGGTGAGCTTTTCGGTGATGCAATGCCTTTGCATCACACATGCTCCTGTGAGGAAACCCTCACTCTGCTCTTTAAGGAACTTTAATAAACTAATTGGTTTATTTAAAAAACTGACATTGGTGAAATCATGCTTTTAGTCTGTTGTTTGTGTAGCATCTGGGGTGGATAGACTTGTGTTCACATCTCGCCAGGGGAAAAACATTCACATGACAATACTTTACTAGCTGAACTATCTCTCCCCAGCTCAAGAGTGTTGAGAAACACTCTTTACCTAAGTAACACTCTTTACTTTTATCTAAGAAACTTTGACGTGAATGAGTGAATGAATGAATGAATGAATGAATCTCTGCTTCCATACAGAGACAAGTACTGAACAATGGGACAGAAGTGATGTTCTGATAACTTTAAGATTTAAACAAAAAAGCTGATCCAAATTATGCGGAAGAGGGGGCGGAAAGATTGTGAGAGCCGTGGTGGGGGAGATTATCCAGAGGCATGGCCAGGAGGACCTGGCTGAATACTAGGCTATCCATGGTCCCCTGTCACAAGGACTGATCCAGACGACCCATGGAGGAGGTTATCCAGTGGTGGGGGGAGGGAAGGGCAGCGGGGAATTGGGGATAACAACTCATGGTTTGCCCACTTAATGTTGTAACTCATTATGGACAATTTAAAAAAATAAAATTAAAAAAAAAGAACAGAAAAAAAGCTGATCCAGTCCATGTTATCTATGTATTTCCTTGAGTCTCCTTATTTAGTTAGATTTTTATAAGATAAACTCTAATTGGGAGCATAGTTAGATCCTAACAAAGACAGTGTGGGACGGAAGGGAAAAACAAAAGAGTGAGGGGGAAATCTTCCACCGATCCCACCACACGAAGATGGAAAGTCATGAGTCTTATCTTCAGTGTTTTACTCATGTACCAAGTGCTGCCCTGAACTCTTTAAAAATTATCCCAGACTTCTTAAAAAACCTATGCAACAAGTAACTGTAATGATCTCTGTTTTACAAATGAGAATGCTGTGGGCAGAAAAATCCAAGTTATCACCTTCCGAGCTTAAGAACCTTTAAGTAGTAAATTGCAGGACCAGGCACCCAGTCCTGAACTAACCGCAGATTCTTTTTATCACAGTGGAATGCTAACTCCCTTCAGAAGGACATGAGTTAAAGAATGTTCACAATTCTTCAAAAACAAAACCAAAACCCATCTCTGAAAGGGATGCTGGAGCTTTTGATGATAATTAAGTACGAGGATGAGTAGAGAATTACACTCTGGGCTAGAAGATTAGACTTCTATCAGGATTTACACAGCTGGAGCAAGATAATTCTCCTTCTGTTTTAACAATAAAATGTCTTTAGTGAAATGAGGATAAATAATACAAGTAAACATGCACCTATAAGACTTTGCATTTAAAGGAGAGAACACACTGGTCATGAGCCTTTCTCCAGATACCACTGAACCACACCACTCAGGAAAAATGCAAAGACAGTTTTGTACTGCAAAATACTTTTCTTGATCTTCTCAAATGTCCCCACTCCCTATCTATTCTCCTCTGATGTCTCCCATTCTCTTAGTTCACACTTTACGTTTATGGCAGTGATGGTTCTTTAAAAGTGTCCGTGGCTCACATAGGTCAGAATCTTTATGCAAATGAGGCTTAAGTCTAAATGATGTTTCTTGCCTAAATATTTAAGCACATAAATAATCTCTAGCCATCCTGGCTGTCGTGTTAAGCTATTTGACATTTATTGTTCTGGATAGAAGAAAGGTCAGATATATCAAATCTGCATTTGTGTTTCATGACATTTTTCTTCTACCAATTTCTTCCAAATTATGGTATTGAGACCAATACAGAGAGAAAGAGAGAGAAAGAGAGAGGAGGAGAGAGCAGGGATGAAGGGGGGACAGAGTGGGTGGATAAATGGAGGGGAATAAAAGTACTCTTCGGAACGCATCTCTCAGATGACTTGCCCACAGTGACACGGCACAGTTGGTGAACTCATGGCTCCCACTTCCCCCTTGGCTGCACTTGTCTTGCAGGTACCAGGAGGCTGGGGCGTGAAGGAAGGCAGCATCCGAGGAAAGAAAGGGGACGCATGACTTTGTGATCTATTTAGCATGACCTCTGGTCAGACTTCGTGGAACAGATTAAACCCATCTGCCCTTCCTGAGCTCCCAGCCTTCCTCTCTGCTGGGCTCTCTGCACATTCATCTTCTTGTCTCAGAGAGGAAAGCTGTGCTCTTTCTCTCCAGCCCTTCAGTCCCAAGCTCCCAAGCAGAAGGTCTCCCAATGCAAGAGCCTCACTCATTATGTCCAGGCATTCACACCCTGTCCTTGTCTGAGGGCCATACCTGGAAACAAGGGGGTGTCGGGAGGAAAGACAGGCAGCCAAGGACTCTGAGACCCATAATTCTTTCATAAGAAAGACTGGCAAGGGGCACGCTTCACATCCTGATATTAATTGTCATACTGAACACGACACGGCCACCAACCTAAGCATCACGAGGACAAAGCCCTTGTCTGTTCTGATTACTGATCTCTGCACAGCATCTAACACGGAGCCTGTTGAATGTACCATTTAAGAAGGAGAGGCGCTGGGCACAGTGCTAACACCTATGATCCCATCACTCAAGAGCCTGAAGCAGGAGGCTTACCACGAGAGTTCAAGGCCACCCTGGCTATAGAGTAAAACCCTGTATCAAAAGGAGACAAAGGAAAATGTCAAGGGCATGTAACTAGCTAACTTGAGACATTTGGATCTTAGAGAGAGGACGGTACTTAGAGCAGAGCTAAATCCAGAAGTAAGAGTGACACCAACCATGTCCTGTTCCTATCACCTCATCCATCAGCAATACCAGCCTTCAAGGTGCCCAGATGAAAGCCTTACACTTGGATTCTTCCCCTGTGCTTCTGATGTGGATGGGTATCTCTCGGGTGGGTGTCTCTGGGGTGGGTATCTCTCAGGTAGGTGTCTTGGGGTGGGTGTCTCTGGGGTGGGTATCCTGGAGTGGGTATCTCTCAGGTGGGTGTCCTGGGGTGGGTTTCTCTCAGGCCCAGCTGTGATTTCTCCACTTCTGGAGTGGTTCCACAGCCTCTCAGCCCTCCAAGCAGACTCACTGTGAAAACCCATCTCCTGAAGACTCTTCAGTCGCCCTGAAGTCCACATGCACCTTTCCAGCTCAAGACCTAAACACTTCCTTATTTCCTTATCATCAAATATGAATTACTGAATAAGCCAGCCTTGCATCTAACTTAGAGCATCTGGCCCAGCACCCATCCCAGAACCCCAGTGTTCCTTAGACCTCCCTGTTCTCCCTGTTCTGCTTTGTTACATGCATTCATCTTGCCTGGCTGCCATTTCTGTCTCCGTTGGGCTATTGGCCTCCTATCTCTCCTCTCCTCTCTTCCTCTCTCAAGCCAATTGCTTCTTTTCTTGGCATCAGATTGCCCCATATTAAAAAGCCTTCTCTTTTCGAGTAAATTGCTGTGTCCCTTCCAAAACCCGGTTCTCAAGTCACCTCCTCCTGGGAGTGTTTTTCAACTTCTCTCTTAGTCCCAAAAGAAATTCATCATTTTCAACAGATATCCTTTGGCCTGACTCCTTGCCAAAAGGCAACAAGCTTATTGTTCCAAAATTTCCAGGGCTGTAATTCTTTGTCTCTGAGGAACGTCGTCCCCCCAACACCAACATGTAGAGTTCATCTTCCCTTAGTGGCATAGCCCTTGTAAGCTAGAGTTTCAGAACAGATCTGTCCCTGTCACCAGCAGAAAACACTTCTCCAAGTATCCACTGAACCACAATAACCACCCGTACCATTTGTCTAGATACCTTATGTGTGTGTGTGATGTGCGTGTGTATAAAGTGCCAACATACATACATCATAGCATGGTTGTGGAGGTCAGAGGGCAATGATCAGGTCGTTCCATGCCTTTCCACCTCATTTGAAGTGGGACTTCTCGCTCTAGATTCTCTGTCTGTGGCTGTTATCTGCTGTGCTCCCCACCAGCTTTTGGGAAATTCTCCCCTCCACCTATCATCTTGTTTTCAGTGTTCTCAGATGCCGGAGGCCTACCATGGCTTCTCCTTTTTATTTATTTACAAGCAGAGAGAAGAGAGACAGACAGACAGACAGAATGGGTGCACAGCGCCTCCAGCCACTGCAAATGAACTCCAGATACATGCACCACTTTGTGCATCTGGCTTTATACGGTTGCTGGGGAATCAAACCAGGTCATTAGGCTTTGCAGGCAAGCACATTAGCCACTGAGCAATCTCTCCAGTCGTCTGTGTTTTTGTAACATGGTGATCAAACCTGCGTACTACAACTTGAGCAGCAAGGACTTTTTCTATGGAGCCATCTCCCCAGCCTACAGCAGATGCTTTCACTGGAGATGCTTTTTAGCAGGCCGTGTCTGCTTCTCTATCCAACTCGTTTTTAACGCCTCTTGGGAGGAAGAGGTTTAACTTCATTCAACTTGGTAAGTGCTCAGTTACACTGAGCCCACAAATGGGCATTTTCTCAGACAATTGTCCAGAAATTAGATGCATCCATAAAAAAATGGTACTCGTGTAGTTTCTCTTGGGTGAACACCTCTCACACAGATTTCATTAGCATCTCATATCGGTTTATATGACAATGATCTTAAAACTCATCGCCTAAGATTCAGCTGTGGTGGAGAAACAGACACCAGATTCATTCATGTGCAACTATGACACTGGACAAAAAACACATGGAGGAATCTGCTTTAGTCATTGAATAATCATAACAAGACTGGAATCCTTGAAAAGGGGAAAACAAATGTGACAGACACTACCCTGGTTTTCTGTATGGAAGAATTTAACAGATCCTGCAGGGCACAGGGAAGAAGAGCCCAAACAGAGCAAGATGGTCTCATTAGCCAGAGGCCGTGGAGGTTGGAGTTTGGAAGGGCTAAAGCATCTTGAGTTTCCAG
>PVHP010048877.1:0-12372 GCA_004024765.1 Zapus hudsonius
GGGCCAGGAAGACCGGGATGAGTACTAAGATATACAGGATCCCTTGCCACAAGGACTAATACAGACAGCCCACGGAGGAGGATATACAACTGATCAGGGATGGGGAGGGGGGGATTGGGGAATTCGGGATAACAACGCATGGTTTGCCCACTAAATAATGTAACTCATTATGGACAATAAATATATATTAAAAAAAATATTGTTCACACACACACACACAAAAAAACAATTTATGTTCAAGCCCAGAGAAATAAAAAGAAAGAGAAGGAGGGAGAGAATGGGTATGCCAGGGCCTCCAGCCACTGCAAATGACCTCCAGATGCATGTGCCACTTTGTGCATCTGGTTTTACATGGGTACTGGGGAATTGAACCCAGGTTGTTAGACTTTGCAGGCAAGCACCTTAACTGCTGAGCCATCTCTTCAGGCCTGCATTCATTTATTTTCTCTTTTTCTTTTTCTCCTCCTCCTTCTTTTTCTCCTTTTTTTTTTTTTTTGGCAGAACTAGGGAATCCATGGTTTCAAGCATGTTCAGCAAGCACTCTACCACTGAGCTACACCCCAAGTTCTGAAAAATGTTTTTGTTCATTTTTTAAGGTAGGGTCTCACTATAGCCCAGACTGATCTGAAACCTCACTCATAGGCTGCCCTCAAACTCACAGTGATCCTCCTACCTCTGCCTCTTGAGTGCTGGGATTAAAGGCATGGGCCACTACACCCAGCTAGTCCTGCAATTTTTTAAAAATATTTTATTTATTCATTTCAAGCAGAGAGATACAGAGAGAGAGAGAGAGAGAGAGAGAGAGAGAGAGAGAGAGAGAGAGAGAATGCATCAGGGTCACCACCTTGTGGGTTTGGCTTATGTGGGTCCTGGGGAATTGAACCGGGGGCCTTAGGCATTAGAGGCAAGTGTCTTAACCTCTGAGCCATTTCTCCAGCCCTAGTCCTGCAATTTTTGATGAAGCTAACCAGCAAAATTTTGAGAAACCTTGGCTTAGTTAGAGGAAGACTAGCATTAGAAGTTGGAAGGCACTCTGGGTTCTGATGAGGGCTATAGAAAGTATGGATCCTAACTGCATCTTTCACGTCTGCTTTATTAGGTATGTCCAGAAAGCAGTAGAAGTATCCGGGAGGTACAGTGTGCATCCTACAACAATAAGCCATTCATGGGCCGGTTTTATGAATGGGAGCCATTTGCAGAAGGTAAGACAGCTGGGTCTGCTTCCTTCCCTCACAGGTTGCAGCCCTTCCATTAGGGATTATTTTTGTCCATTCTCCAACTCTGTTTTCTGATTAATGTGATTAATTAATCTGATGATGTTGGGATGATCCAGGCTGGAGAAAGTGTGACCCTCTAGAGCAAGGGGAAGTATAGGGGTCTTTACCAATAGTTGCATAGCTCAGGTGACACCCGGACCAACATCAAGAGCAAGGCATTGATGGAAACAAGAAATGTCCAGGTGTGGTATTGCGAGAGGGACAAACAGAGAAGGCAGGGTTGCAGACTCTGTCTGTACAGGAGGTTCAAGTGTAAGAATGAGTGTGCAATAAACCAGGATGGAGTTTATCTCTGCTACAAGGGCTGGTATGAAAGCTTGTTGAAGGAAGCACCCAGAGTTGACAACTGTTATGTGAGGGGCCTCCTATGCTGTTTTCCAGATAAAGAGAAGCAGGTAGGCATGTCTCTGGGGATAAAGGTCCTTGCCATTTCCCAAGGAAGATCTGAAATTAGTAGACCTCATCAATATTTTTTTGCATCCTGGAGTCATTTTTCTTTGTTGAAATTCCGATGAAAATATGGTTTTGGGACTATGAAGAATTATATTCTGAGATGTTGCTTATAATATAAAATAAGTTCATGCATAGGGGGTGAAGCTGAGATTGTGGAGGGAATCCTGACAGCCCCATTGGCCAGAGCCGGAGTCCAACTGCTTTTACTTCCCAGCAGCTGGCAGGGCCAAAAGCCAGAGTACTGCCATTGTGGTCAGGATCTAGAGAAATGTCTGGGAAGAAGGTCGGAGGGTGAGGTGTGCTATGTAAACACCTTAACTGCTTACATCATTAGACCACCCAGGGAGGTCTAGCTCATAGTAGCAGAGTAGATATTTAGCTACCTTCCCTGTTCCTTGATGGCAGGGAAATGTGACTGATACCCAGCTACTCAGAGCATGGATGGAAAATTGCTGACAGCGTTTCTGTCAGAGGAGAGCCTGTACATTGTCAGATTCTTAGAGGTGCCCTAGGATCTCAACCTCAGAAATGTTAAGAATAAAAGACTGAAAAATAGAGAGATTACAAGATCCAATCGGGAAAAGTGTACAGATGAGCCAGGTGAATGAGAATATGAGGCCAAGTCCTTGGGGAGGGTGAGCAGGGGAAGGAGGCGTGAAGGGAAGTTTTGATTCTCTGGGAAGAGATCAGTTTGGACCTCTTCCCTTCTAAAATCAGTCACTGTTCTGGATTCAAAGAGACATCCTATTTTGGAATAGAAGGACATTGGAGGAAAACCTGTTGAAATATTCACAATACATATATAAGCATATATGTATGTATATAGAGAGAGATAGATATAGATGTATGGATATAGATATGTAGATATATATAAATATATATAATATATAGATAAATATATATATATATATATATATATATTATATATATATACACACATAATTCAGTGAATAGGACTATGTCAGTGTTAATGACTTGGATTTTATAAATGCACCATGGGCTCATAAGGTTGGGAGCGGTGTGATAAACCTTTGAATGGACCTCTCTGTACCATCTTTGCAGCTCTATTGTAAATCTGAAATGATTTTAAAACATACATTTTTATTCAATTCCCAATTAGCTTGGTCTTTTGTGAGTTCTGGTGAGAACCGAGATTTAGTGGGGGCAAGGAAGAATGAGCTGGATGAGTGAGGTTCCATGGTCCAACGGTTAGCACTTTGAACTCCGAGTGTGCTGGATCCAATGGAGGCACATAGAGAGACCCCTATGTGAAAACACAGATGAGGGGATGAAGGCCATGGGTGGAGAGAGGCGGGTTGTAGTGATGCTGCTTTAAGCCAGAAGCACTGAGAGTTCTCAGTAGCTTCTAGAAACCAGGAAGAAATCTAGAAAGACCCCCCCCACCCCCAACACCTCAGAAGGAGTGACACTTTTTGCTTTCTGAGGGCTGGTACTATGCAAGAAGTTCCTGTCTCTGGCCACTGTATGGGATACATTACAGCAGCGCTAATAATGAAATTCACATACCCACTGACTGTCAGTGTCAAGAAAATGGCATTGTGGTCTTCATTGTGATCATATCTCTGTCCCTAAACTAGCTCAGGCCATGTGACTGACCCTGTTATCAGGAACCTACAGGGCACATTCTTCTACCAAAATTAGTACATATGTCTTGACTATAAGCCACTGGGATTTTTAATGAGCTAATTTGAATTCTGGTGTTTCATAAAGTAAAGGAAGACTCAGAGGATGCATAGAGTTTACACTGCCTTGTGTAATCTGTTATTAGAAAACGCAGCTGTCTTTTGCATTGCTGGCTGGCACTGTATTTCTCACATGCCCGGAAGCAGAGCATGCTTACTGGAGGTCACATTTATTTGGGCATTGTTTAAGTGATTCTGCTTTGCTGCAAAGATTGTTTTCCTGACTGTGTTCTTCATCTTCTCAAATGGCTCCCAGGCTGAGCAGTGGGAGGAAGACACTGCTAAGGTTTCCTTGGAGCATCCATGCTTTAGGCTGGAGTTCGCATTGGGTCCTGGGCTGTTCTTGCATGTGTATGTGATTTACACGTGCCTACTGAGGGAAACAGCTGCTCTCATTCAGCCCCATGCCACATAGACTAGTCAAAGCAGACTGCAAGCTCTGATAAACACATTAATCTCACCAGATGGTTCTTCTTAGGTCTTTAATCGCATTTCCTGGATGTATGTGACCTATCCTCAGATAATGCCTCTAGGAGTTTTTCTTCATAGCCCTTGACCCTAAGATGGTTAAGAGGGTAGAAGGAGAATTGGGGGCCCATGTGTCCTCATTTACCCAAGAGGGTGAGGGTTTAGGCCTGTCATCGAAGCCCTCCTGAATTCTCAAACTTGGCTCGGATGATACAGTTTACGATGAACAGAACCAGAACAGAATCATTGGGAAATGGAATAGAGTGGAAATGGTTTCATAGGAAGACTCACATTGGGGCCAACTAAAGAACCATCTCCTGTTATGCACAATGGATATGTTCATATCCTCATGGATGCTTGAAACCCTGGTGAGTATCAGATCCCGGAGAAGCTATGTTTTCTACTGTATGTTCCAACCTATGACAAACAATTATAACAATATACTATATGTACTGTAGTAAACATTGGGTGGCTATAGTTTCTCTCTCTACACATCTTATTGTCCTATAGATCTTAACAACCTTGCTGTGGTGGTTAAAATGTAAACGTCCTCCATTAGCCTCGAGTGTTTGTGTTTAAGCTTCCTACTTGGTCCCCAGCTTTTGCAAGAGTCTTTGCAAGGTGGAGCCCTGCTGGAGGAGGGGTGTCACTGGGGGTTGATTAGTCTAGCTCTCTGATGGTTCGGAGTCCACTCGTCCTTGCCTTGCTCTCTCTGCTGTGGATGTGCAACAAAGAGAGCCAGCATCCTCCTCTCTGATGAAGCTTCTCTTTGAAAATGTAAACCTGAAATAAATCCTTTCCACCCACAAACTACTTTTGGCCTCCACATCCATACATACATGCACATGTGCCTACACACATGTGCACACATATACATACCAAAAAAGAAAAAAATGGTAGAGAAGTGAGGATGTTTATAGATGGGGAGAATAAGATTCGGACAGCAGTGGGTGTAAGGATTTTTCTAGAAGAGTATCTTCGTTTATTCTAGAAGGAAAGATGCAAGTGAGCTCTGTCTTTTCATCCTACAGAGTGTGTGCTATGGCTTCTTTGTGTACTATTCTAAAAAGCTTCCTCACCATTGAATAAAAATTAATTTATTCCAGGTAAATGAAAGCAAGCACATGCCCATGAAAATATTTGTTCAGAAATGTTCATAGTACTTTAAAGAAAAAAAAATAACTCAACTGGAAACAACCCAAATATCCATCAACAGGATTACGAATAAACAAATTGTGGTACATTCACACAATGGAGTATTATCTGGCAATAAAAAAAGAAATGAATGTGCTATCGCTACATAGAAAAACCTGGATGAATCCCAGAAACATTATGATGAGCAAAATAAGCCAGGTGCATAAGGACATTCTGTCTGATTCCATTCCTGTGACGTAGACTAGGAAAAAGGAGGTTATGGTGATAGAACTCCAAAGTGTTTACCTCTGCAGGGGGGAGGGTTGACTGGACAGGAGCATGATGGAACCTTCTGGATTGATGATGATACACTCTATTATAACCAATGTGGCTATTACACTGATGGATACAATTGTCAAAACTATGGGGCTGCACACGTGTGAGCCACACATTCTGTTGTACATAAATTCAACAAAACCTTTTTCTCTTTTACTCTCTCCCTTCAATTCTGGAAGGTGACATCGAGAGCCAATTTCAGTGTTACCGTTGTAAAACTATTTTAATATTTGCTAGTTTCTTTTCCCCTATTTTGTGGGGTTTTTCTTTTTTACCTGTGTGTGTGTTCCCATGTACAGGTGCATGTATGTGTAGCTGTGCATGCATCTACATATATATGTGCATGTGGAGGCTAGAAGTTGATGTTGGGTATCTTCCTCAGTTACCCAATATCTTATTTACTTAGGCAGGCTCTCTCACTTGCGCCAAGAGTTCACAAATTCAGCTCTTCTGGCTAGTCAGCCTACCCAGGGGGATCCCCTATCTCCATCTTCAGAGCACTGGGACTACAGGGGGGCTGCCACATCCACCTGGCATTTATGTGGGTGCTGAGATCTGAACTCAGGTCCTCATGCTTGCATGCCAAGGGCTTTCCCTCTATTTTAATAATTTTTCTTAGATAAAATATGCAGAGATTTGATGGTAAATATGATTGTAAAACTATTAGAAGGAAGCTAAGAGGAAGCTGATCTCATTTCTTACATAAGATCTCAAAAGGACAAGGAGCAAAGTAAAAAAGACATATGGGTCTAGAGATACAACTCAGTGATTAAAGGTACTTGCTTGCAAAGACTGACACCCTGTGTTCAATTCCCAGTCACCCACGTGAAGCCTGATGCACAAAGTGGCACTTGACTCTGGAGTTTGTTTGCAGTGGCACGCCCATCCCCCCACCATTCATTCTCTCTCTCTCTCTCTCTCTCTCTCTCTCTCTCTCTCTCTCTCTGCTTGCAAGCAAATAAATACATAAATAAAAATATTTTAAAAGAATATAAGATTACATCTAAGATATACAATAAAGAGAAGACACAACTCCAGTTCATAGTGTGGGGATGGGGAATATTTGAAAATCTTGCTTGAGGTAAAAAGCTCATGCCCAATTTATATAGGAAACTCAAACTCACCAATAAGAGGAAAACAGCCCTGGTTAAAAAAATGACAAAGGACCCTCATAGACATTTTTCAAGAGAAGATATGCAGAAGGCCAGCAGATATGTCATAAAATGCTCCAAACGTCAGGGAAATGCAAATCAACCCAACCTCTTGTCTATCAGAATGGCTGTTATCACAAAGAGAAGGGGGACAAGGTTTAGCAAAGGGAGGATGTGCAGAAAAAGGGAACCATGGTGCATTCTTGTGGGAATGTAAGTCCTTATGATGGGCATTCTTCAGAAAACTAAGAATGACCATAGGGTCCAGCTTTCCCACTTTGGACGATATAGTTACAGGAATTGTCAAAAGAGACCTCTGTACTTCAGGCTCATTGCAACACTAAACACAACAGCCAGGGTTAGGAGAAGAATCTAAGGGCCCCTCATTGAATGAATGGACTGAAAAAATAAGCACGACGTGAGAACTATACGCAATGGAATACTGTTCATCATCAAGGATGTCCTGCCGTGTGTGCCTACATGGATGGAATTGGAGAGCAGTTTGCCAGATGACATAAACTAGTCACGGAAAATAGCACATAATCTCATTTTTATGTGAATCTGAAAGTTCAAGCTCACAGAGGCCGAGGTGGGATGGCCCTTATCAGAGCGGCAATATATGAGTCAAAGAATACCAAGTTTCAGCGAGGAGTTGTTGTCTGTTGATTATCAAGCCTCTAGTACTTTCCTAATAATACATTGTGTATCTCAAAATTGCTAAAAGTGGATTTTAAATATCCTACATTATCTTATCTCAAAACTGACAAGCGTATGAGGGGGTGTGGGGGATAATGAACTTCATTTGCTGGCTCCACAGTGCACAAATGCATCAGAATAGCATGTCCAGTGATCAAGATCAAAGGGTTTTACATAAAACTGTCAGTTTTAGACTTACTTAGACCCACAGGGCTTGATTAGGTCTGTAATCCTCAAGAGAGCCCCAGAATCTGAGGAAGCAGGCTAGACCCGTGTATTAGTTGCTATTCTTTTATCCACACAATATAAATACACACAACATACATACATGTGATACACACACACATCTATATATATGCAGGGGACACCAATTTTGTTTGATCTTCAAACTGAAAAGAATTTCCCTGGATAGATGGGAGCTCAGAGAAGCAACAAGAAATGTTGAGAACCAGGCTTAGTGAAAGACAAGAAGCTGAGGGCATCCAGGTGGGCAGAACCTTGCCAAGAAGTCCCAACATGCTTCTCTACCCAAGCTTCAACATCCTGAGCACCAGAGTTTTAATCGGCTTTGCTTAGGTTCCATGCCACCCCTTGGCCAGGGTAGGTTGGCAGACATCGTGATTGACAGTCTATATACAGAGCAAGAGGAGAAGTTCCTAACCAGGAAATTCAGAGGTTGTGTTCAAAGCAGGAAACATGCATAATGATGGCTCTGAATAACCAGTGTCTGGGACAGAAACTCAGGGCAGGTCAGGATGCCACTGGGTCCTGGCCTGTCTGCTGTCACTTCATCCATAGGTGGGGTGAGGGGCTTCTTAACAAACACTATGTAACAGTTAGCTTCTCATTGCTGGAACAGGACACCTGACCAGAGCAGCCGATGAAAGGAAAGGGTTTATTTCCAGCTTCCAGTTTTGAAGGGGAAAGTTTCATCATGGTAGGGGAAGCATGGCAGAGCAGACTGCAGGGCATCACATCTCCTCACAGCAACTGGGAGGAAGCAGCCAGAATGAGCGCCCAGCACTGACAAGGAGAGCTGGACTATAAAGTCCCAAGGCCCAGCTCAGTGACACACCTCCTCCAGCAAGGCTCCACCTTCCAAGGGCTCCACAACTTTCCCAAAGAGCGATCAGCAGGGGACCAAATATTCAAAACATATGAGACTATGGGGGACATTTCATACAAACCATCCCAAACATCTTTGGGGAATTATTAGAATTATGATAGAGCATGGGGGTGTCACTCATATTCTTGACATGTTTGAATTTCTTTTCTTCTTTTTCTGCATGTGTGTGTGCATGTGTTTGTGTTATGAACACATGTGTATATGCATGTTTCTATGTGGGGGCCACCTGTGTGTGTGTTCACACACATGTTCTCGTGTGTAGATGAAGGACAGAGGCCGGTATATCTTTCTATTATACCACCTTTCCCCTCCTCCCTGCCCCATTCCACTGAAATCCCTCCTTGGTGGGATCCCTGGTTAGCACCATGGGGCTGAGGGTTATGACTTGTGTGAGCAGCAGTTAGACACTGGGTGTGTGTGTGGGGGGGGAATGCCTCTGGTTAATCTACCTCACCATGGCTTTTACAATCTCTCCACCCCCTCTTCCACAAAATTCCCTGAGCCATGGTGGGTGAGTTTAAGTCTTCTGTAGTGTTGAGCTCTTAGCAGCTTCTGGGATTCTGCTTTGGAATGTTTTGAGTATCCTCAGTGACTGTCTCCATCACCCTGTGCAGGTTGTCAGGCTGGCTGTGGGAGCAGCACTCTTGCTCATCTCACCACTTCCTCTGTGGTTTTACCTGGGCCCTAGCTGATGTGCTATGGGTGGTTCATCTCTTGCCAAGGAGTCAGCTATCATTTCCGGTCTTGTTGGCAGCATTAGGTTGTCCTCAGTTCTCCCTGCCTTCTTGCCCTCTCCAGCCCTGGTTGCATAGGCCCAAACACACCTGCACCCTAAAAACACAGGTGCCGAACTCCTTATTTTATGTTACAGAGTCTCTCTTTGAACTCAGAGCTCACTGATTCAGGTCCTCTACCTGCCATCTTGCCCCAGGGATCTACCTACCTCTGCTTCCTGAGCGCTGGGATTACAGGCACACTCCACCTTGCCCAGCAGGTCCTCATGCTTGCGTGGCAGGGGCTTTACTGACTGGCCATCTCCCCAGGCCCTTTGCATTTCTGAAGGCTGTACCACAGATGGGCCTCCCCATGTGGATCCCTGTGCTTCCAGTCTTTATGCTGGGCCATCCCAGTGGAACAGTGGGTCACTACATACTGTGTAGGAGTCTGACCTCAGGGATTCTGTTCCCTGTCTTCAAACTTCCTCAATTATGCTCAGGGGATGCACTCCCCCCCCCAAAGGATTTCAGCTGCAGAAACCCCCTGGTACATGCCTTCTGCTTATCTCTGTACCGTTCCTCTCACTAGCTGATGAAGGATGGGTGTGTGGTATCACACGTCTCTCTGCCTTTTCTTTTTAAAGTAAACTTGTGTTATTTTTAAAATATTTTTATTTATTTGAGAGAGAGAGAAGCAGACAGGGAAAGTGAGTATGGTGCACCAGGGCCTTGTGCTACTGCAAATGAACTCCAAATACATGTGCCACTTTGTGCATCTGGCTTTACATGGGTCCTGGGGATTCAAATCCAGGCTGTTGGGCTTTGCAAGCAAGTGCCTTTAACCACTGAGCTATCTCTCAGCCCCCTCTCTAAGTTTTTTTTCCCTGGGAAACTTAGGCTATGGAAAAGGAAAGATTGTATGAGAGAGAGAAAATTACCCCCGCTCCAGGGTATTCTGGAAGGTGTGAAGGGTTCTTGGAAGAGAAGCTTCTTTTCTGGCACTGGACCCAGTGTCTTCTAGAAAATTAGTAAAGAAAAGCCTCGGGGTATGTTTCTGTAAGCAGATTAGTCTGAATATGAATAATGTTAGGGATTTGAAACCAAGCATAGAAATTAAGCCCGTTGCAAAATATTCAATGACAAAGCTAAATCTTCTTTTAAGAACTCAGGGTGTTTTGGGTTTTTTGTTTGTTTGTTTGTTTTTGCAAAGACTTCTTCATAGAGTCCTGGGCATGTGGCTGGTCAAGATGGGCAGGTGAGATGCCATATTCCAGTGTGACCATTCTTACAATGTGACAACTTAGACTTCTGGATAGAAGACACTGATTCAATGGAAAATTACATAAGCCCAGCCCACTGTGCTGGGAGCAGTCAGGGAACACCAAGGAATTTGTCCCTTCATGCAACCAAGCTGTGACTGACTCACTTCCTCTAGGAAACAAACAAATGTGTTCTTACATGAAGACCACCAAGATTTCCCCCCAGGAAACCCTGGAGCTCTGGTAGCACATTCATCCTCTCAGCGAGGCCACTGACAGGAGACTTGTCCTGAAGGAGTGGCTGGGACATTCTGGTGGACCTTACTTACATGGATGTTGAGAAACCAGTGTTGAAGGATTTTTTTTTTTTGGGGGGGGGGAGTTAGAGGCTTTATAGCTGAAGGTGACCAATAGATGTTCAATCTGTGTTTAAGTTGGAAATTCCACTCTTGCTTTGCACACTTATCAGAGACATTCTCCCCAACTGACATAATCCATCCCCTTTAAAGCTGGTAACTAACACCCCCATCCTGTCCAGCTCCACTTCTTAGAAGTTGCAGTGAGAACATTCCACAAATCAGTGGGATTTGCTTCCAGAGGATTAACGAAGACTTCATTGTATATCTGAAGCCCGAAGAAGGAAGGGGGGAATGTACTTCCCTCCCTTCTTGTACCTGGGGGAAGCTGGCCTCCACACATTCTTAGCACATCTCTGTAGTTTGCCTGGTGTGGTTATTTATGGCTGACTACCCTTTGGAGCCCGCGTTCTCACCCTTCCATGTGTGAAAGCAGTCTATCAGTATTTCGCTTTTCTTCACCTACTTCCCGTGGTTTAGGACATGTTGCTTGTTCAGCGGTGTGGCCATTCTCTTTAGAGTAACCAGGTATCTTCCCTAGTGCCAGCTCTGAGTGACTAAGCATGACTGATGTGCCTGGCTTAAGGAATATAAGTGGGGTTGATTAGTGATGTCTTACGTGGACCCGGGAAGGGGAAATAGTAGCATGTGAACTGCTTTGCATCACAGCACCTTTGTACATTATGCTTATTTAGATAGTAATTAAGTGCTTAAAATTTGGAATGAAACTATATTACTTATTGAACATGGGTAAGAGTCCTTTCTTTCTTTCTCTCTCTGTCTCTCCCTCTTTCCTTTCTTCCTTCCTTCCTTCCTTTCTTTCTTTTTTTTTAAAATATTTTATTTATTCATTTTCAAGCAGAGAGAGAGAGAACACCAGGGCCACCACCTGTGGGTCTGGCTTATGTGGGTCCTGGGGAATTGAACCGGGGGCCTTAGGCACTGGAGGCAAGTGCCTTTACCACTGAGCCATCTCTCCAGCCCGAAGTTCTTTTTTTTTTAATATAAATTTATTGTCCATAATGATTTACATTATTTAGTGGGCAAACCATGAGTTGTTATCCCAAATTCTCTAATTTCCCCCCTCCCCATCCCCGATCAGTTGGATATCCTCCTCCGTGGGCTGTCTGTATTAGTCCTTGTGGCAAGGGATCCTGGATATCCTAGTACTCAGCCTGGTCTTCCTGGCCCAAGTGAGTTGTTACTGATGGGTGCTATGCCTCTGGACCATCTCCCCCACCACGGCTCTCACAATCTTTCCGCCCCCCTTCCGCTCAGTTCCCTGAGTCGTGGTGGGTGAGTATTAAGACTGTCTTAATGTTGCGAGTTTAGGGGTCCTTGTGTCGCAAATCCTTGGTTTCTGTCTCATTGGCCTATCCTGTGTTGATTGAATGGCTGTGGTTATAGGTCCCTTGTTCATCTGTCATTGTCTGCTGGGTTCCCTATGGATCCTCCACAATATGACTGTGGTGGCTCCTCTCTTGCCAGGATCTCGGCCATCAGCCTATGGTGGGTTGGTAGGGTTAGATGGGCCACAGCTCTCTCGTTGCATCCTAAAAAACACAAACACATTTGGCTTATTCTGAGTTGGTTGAATGGCTGTGGCTATGGATCCCTTGTTCATCCCGACCTTCTCTGCAGGGTTCCAGATGGATCCTCCACAATATGACTGTGGTGGCTCAACTCTTGCCATGATC
>PVHP010048878.1:0-12349 GCA_004024765.1 Zapus hudsonius
ATTAAATTTTAATTACACATTTATTCTAATTTAGTAAATTAGGAAAAGGGGAGTTGGATGGGGAAATTTCCCAGTCACCATGTGGGAAGTTAGAGTTCTCCAGCCACCAGTGTGGGGAGAATACGTGTCAGAGATTAACAAAATTATTTAGCTAAATAAACAGCCCAAGAAAAGATAACAGAAGGCTCCCTTTATGAGAAAGAGAGATTCATGGGAGAAAAAGTCTGGAGCCTGCCCCCAGACTTTAGCTGGGGTAGGGGGTAGGCCTTACCTTCCTAAGGCCTGGAAATTCAGCAGTCTTTCTACTCCATTGCCATGTGGGGGAAGAGGGCTGACTTCCTCTAGGGAAGCTAGTTTTAAGTCCTCCCCAGGTGAGTCAGAGAGACAGCTGATTGGTTCATATCTGACCAATCAGTTTTAGCACTTAGGTTGTAGCTCCAACTAGACACCTCCCCCCTCAAGGGGAGGGGGCTGCCTCTGCAGAGAGGTCTGACCGTCACAAAATATTGGCCTTTGGCATCTAGTTTTTAGAGACCATCAGCATCAAGTGTTTTGTGGCATGTGGACAGTGGGGACATGAGCACCGTCCTGGGAGAGAGCAGGATGCTCTTGGAGTTGAATGCCAAGGACAGAGATGACAACCAAGGCCTTGGGAGCTGAAGGGCAGCTCTATTTCTAGGATTTGGGCCCTGAAGACAAGCTGTGTCAGCAAAGACCACCATGTGCATTGTGCTACTAAGATTCGGGGTATTAAAAGCCCTGGGACACATGGAAATTGGGGAAATGCAGCTTGGAGGATCCTCCAGGTTTCTAGGTGTTTGAGCCAAATTTCCCAAGGCTCAGACGTGTGTTGACAGGGGATTTGTGTACTCCTGATCAGGGATGACCATATCATTAATGCTGATGCTGAAGTCAGGTCTAGGATGGGCATCATATTGTTTTCCTAAAACCACAACTCCTGACAGTCTTCCCTATTTTCATAAAACAAGGAAAGAAGAGCATAACATTCTCTAGATTATCCTCAAGTAACCATCATTCATATTAGATCTGCAAGTCTGCAGGAAATGGATTGAAATGGGTGCGTTAGATACGGATTTATGGAATAGCAGGGTTCAGCAAAGCGGCTCAATCCTGCCGCAGCTTTGGCAGGAACGCCTCCAAGAGCCATGTTTCCTGAACCCTGAGCACCTGACAGCTGAGGACACAATGATTAGTGACAGTGAGGAGACATGAGAGTGAGCCCAGACACAAACCTCCCTGCATTGCACTCAGGACTAGCAGAGGTGCTTCAGAGGCCAAGAAAATCAGGGCTAGGCCTGATAAGCAGGTCAGGTCATGTTGAGGACTGGGGACAGAGGTCTAAGAAGGGGGTCATCTGATTATTTTCATTCAATTGATACAAAGCAATGACTAAAGTGAGGCTACCTGAAACATGCCAAGGCCAACCAGAAGGGGTAGCTGGTTCCAAAAGCTTGAACATTCTGTATAAGAAAATACTTAATTGGGCATTGGGATTGAAAATCATCATATTGAATGAGTATTCATGTATCCATTCCGGTAAAAGAAAATGATTCAAAATACAGCGTGGTAGTCAGCCACACGCCGCTGGGATGAATCTCCAAACCAGGCACAGTTTATGGGAGGAAAGGATTTATTGAAGCTACAGATCCAGGGGAAGTTCCATAATGGAGAAAGAGGCTGGCCCCCTTTCACAGGTCCAAGCAGAGAGAGAAACCCATCAACAACACCACACATGCAGGTAGGTATCAGGATCCACCCTTCGACTGTAAGAGAATTGCAAACTATGTTGGGGACACCCTTGAGCTGCGTCCATTTGAGAGTAGTCTGTGCTTGGCTACTTCCTACCAGACACTTGCATAAAGAATGAAAACCCACCAGAAGTGCGGAGCATATAGAACTTCACCCAGATGATAAAAATACCAGACTGAGTGATCAGAGAGCAAGTGGTCTTAATATGGTGCACCAAAACTTACATGCTTTCCTACAATATTATTCCCCACATTCTGTCTAGCCTTGATGAAAATATGAGACAAACCTGAATTAAGACACTTTCAGCAAAAGGTCTGAAAACTATTCCTCCAACCATCAGAACATCAATCGAGGGAACGCAGTACACATGGTGGCACCCATTAGAAACTTGTAGGGATGGCTGTATTCCCATAATTAAGACATGATGCGGAGGGGCACTTGTGCCTTTAATGCCAGCACTTGAGAGGTTGAGGTAGGAGGCTCCCAGTGAATTTTATGTCAGTTTGGACTACAGAGGGAGTTCCAGGTCATCTAGGGCCCCTGCCTCAAGAAAAGACCTGTATCAATCACTACCGCCCACAGTCCAAAGATCAAAAACAGAGAATAAGGGACTTGAGCATAAGGTCTCCAGAGTTAAGAAGGTGGACAGGCAGTCAGCCAGTCCAGCCTGTAGTCTCTCAGCTTCTTATCTCCATCGCTCATCCGCCCCCATGCAAATCAGCTGCCAGGCTCAGGTGGAAAGCCCAGCACTGGCTGATGAGCACCAGTCTCTGCAGGAGCCTTCCTCCAGCATGGCTGTCCTGGGGCTGCTGCTCTGCCTGGTGGCCGCTCCCTGCTGTGTCTCTGAGGTGTCAAGACAGGAACCTGAGCTTGTGATTTCTGTGATGTGGCACTGACGGTGATGGTCTTTGTCCCCAGGTGTCCTGTCCCAGGTGCAGCTGCAGGAGTCAGTCCCTGGCCTGGTGAAGCCCTCACAGAGCCTGTCCCTCACCTGCACAGTCTCTGGATTCTCTTTAACAGGCTATGGTGGAAGCTGGGTCCGCCAGCCTCCAGGAAAGGGGCTGCAGTGGGTGGGTGTTATATGGAGAAATGGAGCCACAGATTATAATCCAGCTCTCAATTCCCGGATCACGATCAGCAGAGACACCTCCAAGAACCAAGTTTACTTAACCATGAACGGTCTGCAGCCTGAGGACACAGCCACGTATTACTGTAACAGTCACACAGTGAGGGAACCCCAGCGAGAGCCCAGACACAAACCTCCTGCAGAGGCACCCAGCCCCACCAGGGGGTGCCCAGAACCTGCAGAGATTGATAAAACCCAGGAAATTCAGATTATACCCCCAAAGCCCTGCAGATCAGGCCTAGGGTCTTTTAATATTAAAATCTGTGATTTGACCTTCTTGTCACGGAAAACTGCTGGAGACCCTTAGCTATGCCATGTTCTGTGAAAACAACCATTTGCTTTCTTCCTAAAAATAACATATTTCTAAAGAAAACCTAACTTATTCATTCTCCAGTTTTCTTGATATTGGGAGGTGTCTGTAATTCTAAGCCTCGGAGACTGTCCGTTCAGTCACGTAGGTCAAGGAATTGCAAATCGTCTTCACAACCATGTGCTTAATTTTTGCACATGTAAAGGAGGATCAAACCTTCTCTAGTTTTCTGCCGCTTTCTATAGACAGTTGGAAACCAACGTGTCTACTGTTCCGGCTTCTAAGGTGAGGGTCCACACACAAGGTTCATTGTATTACCATTTTTCACAGATTCCGTATTTATGTATCTTGGTGAAAATTAGCTTGTATCTCAAAGTCCCAGGAAATAATCCCTTTTTCAGTGTTTCTGTTCCCAGCTAAGGTCAAACACAGTTCTTGCTTCTGCTCTCATTGGCCTTTCCCATCAGGAAGTGAGCTCCAAATTTTCTCAGGTTTGTGCTTTTGTTGATGCTCTCGTTGCAAACAATGGCTCCCAAGAATACGCGTAACATGGCTGGGTGTGATGAGGACGTTCTGTTGTCAACTCGATCAGATTAGGGACCCACAGGCACTCCTCGTGGGCAGGTCTCTGAGGAATCAGAGGAAGGAGGAGATTCTTCCTCCAGAGTGGGCAGCCCTCCAGGGGTGGGCTTTATGGAAGGAAGCTCTGAGAGGAAACAGTCCCTTTTTCTGCCCGTGGTACTTGCGGGGAAGTGCATTCATTCGTACGTGCCTCTATCCCGTTTGGTTGTCCTTCATCATCAGCATTGGAACCAAGTTTCCTCGGCCTTCAGGGGGGACTGACAACCAGTGGCTCTCCGGGAAGCCTTCCGCTCTTCAGGGTAGACTGGGGCTGCTGAGGCCTCCAGCCACACGCCCTTAGCAGCCCCTTCAGCTATTCTTGGGCTGTGGTGAACTAATCCAATAAGTTCTCTTTTAATAAGAGTTCATTCTGTCTGTTCTGTTCCTCTAGAGAACCCTGACTCTGGGTGTGTCTTATATCGGAGTTTAAGATATCAGTCAGAGAAGTGATGTCCGCTGTAAGCTCAGTATTAAAGGACTGTAGGATAAAATCACTAGACAGATGAGTGCACGGGAGGCTAACTTGTTCTTTGGCCACTTTGACAAACAAGCCTCAATCAAAGGTTTCTGATACTCTGAAGAGAAGTTTCCAGAAGGAAATTCTGACTTTCCCAGGGAGAAACATTCGGTAGCCCATCACCTAGTGTAAATAACTGGTAGAATATCAGTACCACAGATAATACTAAGAACTACAGGCTTCTGAATGTCACATTTGTTCAGAGGCAGCATTTTTATCTCCTTCTCCGTCTTTATGCTCAAACCTTTCAACTCAGCATTCCTGCTCTGAGTTAATGTTTCATTGCATCTCTCTACAGGGATGTTTCTATGGTGTTCTATGATATTACCTTCATGGTACCTGTGCATAAGTCTCCCTGAAGCACTGCTACACAAGGAAAGAGACCCTGAACCTCTACCCCACACACCAGCCTGCAGTTCACCCCATCCCTGTCTGCCATAGTCCTGACTCTGTGACTCGGCTTGGCTCGGACTCGGGCTTCAGGTTAAGCTGTGTCTGCTCCCAGGATTCTACCTTTGGGCCCATCGCCTTCCTGGCCTCTCCTCTCATGGTGGAGCTCACACAGGAGGGATGAGAGTAATCAGCCCAGCACAGATCCATTACCACTTCTCCCCTCATAAACTGTTCAATAAGAGGTAGGATGCAAACAATAGGGTGGAGGGGAAAAGGAGGTTGCACAGCCGAGGAAGTCATCAGCTGAGAACCCCATGACATGTGTGTCTTGTTGGGTGGGCTTGGGACTCAGATGTAAATGAAGTACCCGTGAATCAAAATGAGGAGACTGTCCTTATGTGTCACAATTCCACAGCCTTTAAGAGGCAGTATCAGTGATGGAACGGAGTATCGTATAGTCAAGATGGGGAATGTGGATTTGCCCACCTAAGAATGGGCTCAAGGCTCCACACGTGCTGCACTTGTATTCTCCCTTCCAGCACCAGGATGAACAATCGCACCCTCACTGAAAGAGAGATGTGCTGTCATTTGTGAGAACGTGGACGAACCTGCAGGACATTTAAGTGAAAGCCAGGCACAGAAGGCCACAAGGACCTCTTTCTGCCTAAATAGAGAAGCTAAAAATGTTGAGCTCAGAGAAACAACAAGAAAATAGGTTAACATGGGTTTCCCAGTGGGAGTGAGGGGGGCATTGATCACAAAATGCAAATTTTCAGTTACACAGGAAGAATGATTTCAAATGATGAATTGTATATAAGATGACCAGAGCAAGAACTTATTATGTTCTTCATAAATTCTCAGAGAGAATATTTGCAAGTGTTTGAATATTTGTAAGTGTTCTCACTACAAAACCTATCGCCATGTGTGGGCATCCATGTTCCCATTAATGAGACTTAGCCATTTTGCAATATGTGTAGGATAAAAACATATGTGGACATGTCTCTCCAAATTAACAAAGTATGTAAAGATATTTGTGTCCAATAAAAGCATTAATCTAAAGATAACCTCAGCAGAGAAGACCAATAGCCAGTAGATAGAGTGAACCGTTCTGTGAATAGCGGTCAATCACTTTCCCTGGTCATGTCCGTGTCATTGAGCAAAGGGACCCTGAACAAGTGGCCATGGTGTCAAGGATGGAGATTATATATGATACTGTATGGCAAATTACCCTGAATTAAAAGCAGTAAACTATTTGCCAGCTTTATCAAAAGCAGCTGGCAGAACTCATGAGACATAAAATTTGGTCTGCTGACATTTTCCATAAAAGGAAGAGCATAGGAAAGGTTGCGATACCCTCACCTCAGATCTCGTTTGCCCCCTGCCCCTGGCATATAAAATGTGCATGAGGTCTGTGGCCTCAGAGAGATACAAAATATACAGAGGGACCGAGAGCTCCACCTAAGCAGCTACAGGGAGGTCATTGCCCTTGCTGTTAGGAGACGTCTTAGTGCTATGGATGCTTTGGGGTTTTCATGCTCTGTAATTGAGCCCTCACCTGAGAGGCTGAGGGAACACCACCTGTGGGGAAAATCCTGACACAGGGAATACTTCTACAGCAGCCATAGGAGTTTGTCACCCAAGCTGGGAGGAGATGTCTCAGTGTTATGGCTGCTGTGGGGGAGCTAACATTCCTGTAAGTAACCTCTCACCCTGTTCTGTAAGAAATCCCATTAAACTCATTGTTCAGCAAAACTGGTTTTGTTGCAACAGTACTTTGGTCTGTCATCTGTGTCCTATCTGGAGTGAATAGACTGTGTGTGCATCTCCCCAGGGAAAAAGTTTCATTCAACCCTTGAGCTCACTAACATGGATTCACAGTGAGCCATCCTGACTGACTGGATGTCATATCTTGCAGCATCAGAGACACTGAGCACCATTCTCAGAGTGCCTGCCAGGCAGGAACCTTTGGACAGGCCGATGGCCCTTTGCTGCATGGAAAGGGAGGCGCTTGCTCATCACTGGAACAAACACGTGTCCTGGCCTGGACTCAGTTTCCTGCGTCAGTGCTTCTGTCAGCACCGCCACACGCGGGTTTGCTGAAAGCCTTACTCCTATTCCAGGAGTCCTGGCTTTGGCCAAGGAGCTCACTTCGCAGCCAGAGAAGGGCAGCGGTGAGCTCGTGCCCATGGCGTTTGCTGCTCTTACCCTGCTCCCCACCAGCCCGAAGCAGCTGGCCTAGCAGAGCGGTGGGATGGGCTTTTGAACACAGCTAAAGTGCTTGGAACGCTGGAGTAAGGCTTTCCAGAAGGCTGTGCATGCCTAGTGCGGGATATATGGTACTTTTTCTCCTATGTGAGGGACTCGAGGTCAAGGAATCAAGTGTGAAAATGTAAGGTGCCACTCACCATCACACATAGGGAACCCCTAATAAAATATTTCGTTGCCTAGTCTATGACCTTATGCTCTGCAGTTGTGGAAATCTTGGTTCCAGGGTGGGGAGTGTTTCTACCTTGAGGCTCCAACAACCACTACTGAACTGGAAGCTAAGACACCCCCTGGGCCACTTTATGTTCATGATCCCTCGAGTCAATAGGCTGAGAATAAGGAATGATGTTAACAGTGTGTGGGGGCGGGGAGAGTTGATCCAGGCTAGGGGGGGGGACTCGGCCCATTCTTCCCCAGTGGGGGTAAGGAAGAGGATTTCTGGAGTACAGGAGATCCTTGAAGGCGTCTCTTGGTGTTGCCAGGCTCTGTGACTCAATCTAGGCAGGACGATCAAAGGCCCAGATCCTTCAGAAATGAAGATGTAAGCCACTCCTTCGGGTTAAAAAAAAACACAGGACTTCCTGAGGTGACTCCTGAAAGTGGTGGGATACAGAATGCGTACCAGAAGAAGGTGCATATAAACACCAGCTGTGCTGGCATGATCACTTACAGAAGAATTGTATTTCTCATTACTGTTTCTTTCTATTTTTTGAAGTTTTGTTTTTTTCAAGGTAAGGTCTTCCTCTAGCCCAGATTGACCTGGAATTCACTGTGTAGTTTCAAACTGGTCTCTGGCTCACAGCAAATCTCTTACCTCTGACTCTTGAGTGCTAGGTTTACAGGTAGGTACCACTGTGTCCTATCTGGAGTCTTTTGTTTTTAATGTAACAATGTTTGACAGGCTGGGGAATTGCTCAGTGGGTAAAATAATTGATGCAAAGCACAATGACCCGAGTTTGGATTTCCAAAACCTATGTAAAGCAAGACATAGCATTGAGTGTCTACAAACCCAGACCTCCTACAAAAAGATGAACGATACAGAGGAGAATCCTAGACGCTTCCTGGCTAGCTAACCTAACTACACAAGTGTGAACAAGAAACCTTGTCTCAATAAGGGAGAAGACAGGGTGGGCAGTGTTGTCTTCTCACCTGCACGTAGGTCGTGGCACAGCCATAAGCACACACATCGTAGTCACACAAGGATAAAGAGCATGTGGTTAGGTCTGTTGTCGTTGGCCACATGCCACTGGGATGAACCTCCAAACCAGGCATAGTTACAGGAAAAAGGGATTTATTGAAGTTTCAGATCCAGGGGACGTTCCATAAAGGTAATAGGGGTTGGCCTCCTTTCACAGGTACAAGCAGAGAGAGAAAAACCATCACAACACAACACACACACACACACACACACACAGACACACACACACAGAGGCAGGGGTGGGGTGGAGAGATTTCCTTCCCCTTTATATAGCCTTAGGGTGGGTCTTGCAACCCTTCCCAGACTTGTTGACTCCCTGATTCTCTGGAATTTCCTTCCTGTGCTGCCCTCCCAGGAAGGGATGTTTGTTTTTAGCTATCATGAATTCCTGAATCCCAGAGCCTCCTTTATCTCTTCAATTCAGAGGAAATCTGCTGCACAACATTCAAGATTACTGTGGATTGTTAAACAGGAAAAGTTGAAAACAAAATGTAACCATCACAAGGTCTGTTAAGACATTCAGTTTCATCGACTGAGCCGCTTCTGGGTTCTCTGCCACTCCAGTATGCAGAAGGCCATGGTCGACTCCTGGGTGACTATTGAGTAAGTCAGTTGAGATGGCACCAGATTTCAGGACCTCAGGAGATTATGACAATGTACATGTGACCAAGTGATGATCATGTCATCATGATACGGAGCTCAGAAATTGGGTCATTTAAAAATTATCCCACACAAAGACTGCCCTTGACACTCCCAGAATAGGAAGGCACCAGAGCTTGAGAGATGGCTCAGCAGTTAAGTTCACTTCCCTTAGAAGCATGAGGGCTTCAGGGATCTGAAATCACCAGAGTTTGAATCTCTAGGACCCACATAAACAGCTGGGAATGGCCACACAGGGCTATAATCTCAGTTCTGCCAAGGGAAGCAGAGACCAGGAAATCCCCGGGCTTGCAAAAAGTAGCAACCTCTGGTATCAGTAAGAGACTGAGGCTCAAGCAAGTACTGATGGGATGGGGATGGAGCAGGGCACCCAACATTCTGCTCTGGCCTCTGCAGGTGAGTGCCCTCCCCACAGGAGAGCACATGGGACCACATAGGCATATACATGTGCACACACACAGCAATTACACACACACACACACACACACACACACACACACACACACACACACAAGCAGGAAAAACGGGACCACATCTTCCCAAACACTTGTCTTTCAAAAAAAACCCATTATCTCAGGATTGGTGCATGTTTCTTAACTCAACAGAGACCGAGAACCAACAAGAATTGGGAATCTGAAGGGGAAGCTGATGAGTAGGTCTCTCTCCAGAAACAAAGGACATTTATGTGCACAAGTTTCCAAAACCACAGACAAGTCACCACCTATTGAATTGGAGTCGTGGCTCTGCGATAGAGAACCTAGTGCTGGGTTATGGATTCAAAGGCCACAGGTAAATCTTTTGCATGCCTGAAACTTCTGTCCCTTTATTTCACTCTTGGGTATCATTCCCTAAGCCAAGTTTAGGGGGGTCTTCATGAAGGGCACGGTGGTGTTACTGAGGGTTTCAAGTATGTCAGGATGGGGACCCAGTGACTCCCATATGTTCTGTTTACTGTGTCCCCACTGGGGTATGGCAGTGACACTCGGGTTAATAATGGCCTTGTTCTGATAGACCCAGAACTAGAGGTGTTGCGGTTTAACTGGTAGAGAGGCCACGTGGCAGTTAGAGCACATGGAAGCCTGGCTCACTCGCTCTCCACACATATAGAAACAAGATTCTACACATGCAAATTACTCTTCACATTCTAGGTTAAAATGCCCTCCATCCTTGGGAGGTCGTAGGCTCTCTGCTCACACTGGGCTGAGGTCTCTGAGCAGAAGGGGTGTGGTCTAGAAGATGATAGCTTTGGTTTTTATCCTGTGCCTGGTGACAGCTCCCCTATGTGAGTGTCCCTAGTGTCACACATGGGTCCATGCAGGATATTGCTAGTGTCAATGACTGACAGGTAATGGTTCCTTTGTCCCTAGGTGTCCTGTCCCAGGTGCAGCTGCAGGAATCAGGACCTGGCCTGGTGAAGCCCTCACAGACTCTGTCTCTCACCTGCACTGTCACTGGATACTCCATCAGTAGTGGTTACTGCTGGCACTGGATCCGCCAGTCCCCAGAGAAGGGCCTGGAGTGGATGGCAACCATATGTTATGAAGGTAGCACGGGCTACCACCCATCCCTGAAGAGCCGCACCTCCATCTCCAGAGACACTTCCAAGAATGAATTCTCTCTTCGGTTGAGCTCTGTGACCACCGAGGACACAGCTGTGTATTACTGTGCAAGAGACACAGTGAGGGGACTTCCTCGTGAGCCCAGACACAAACCTCCTGCAGGAAACCTGGGACCAGTGGGGGGCACGCAGGACACGCTGAGCTCAGGTGCAGCTGCAGGAGCAGGTGCAGAGGAAGGCCTGACCACTTCTCCAAAACTATTGCATTTTGCCCAGCCAGCACCTCACCTGACACCGTGATGATTCTACAGACATATCTGTCATGTGTGATAACATTTATATTTTCCTTTCTTGGGAAGGCTTGTCTGACACCCCTGTATGGCACGACAGGATCCACATTGTTGATCGAGGGCTACTGCGCGGTGCTAAGAGTTGCCATTCTTATATCATGCAGTGACTCACGGGCTCCCCTCCAGGCAATAATGACCCCTGTCCTCTCTTTCTAGTAAGTCATTCCCAATCCTTGCCCTCCGTGCCCTTCCCTGGTGCTGATCTGCTGATGCTGGGGATCATGATACCGGCACCAGATGTCACCAGAAACCCACCACCACCACCAAAGACGTTGATCATATTTGGAGACAGTGCTCAGTGTCACATTTACTGATAAGACCCACCTACTGGCATCTAGTTCTTAGAGGCCGTCAACATCGTCAGGGGTCTCTTGGAATATGGACAGTAGGTTCATGATCTTGGTCCGAGGAGAGAACGGGGTGCTCTTGACAATACCTAGGACGTGTTAGGTCAGAATTCAGGCAACACCCTGGTCCCCTCCCCTGACCTGCCTCAAGGGAAGCTTCTGCACCCAGACCTCGGCCTGCCTCCAGAACAGGAGAGAAGGCCCCCCACCTGCTGTGTCTCTGCCTGGCGGGAGGCGCTGTCCTTCCTGATGCTGAGAACGACGTGACCACCTGGCCCTTCCCCCAAGCTGGACATTCCCCTTAAAAGCCGGATCTGGATCTGGCCTTTCGCTCTCTTCCATTTTGGGAGGTAGCCTGGAGCTCGGGGTCCCTTTCTGCCTATTAAAGCCTTCCTTTCAGAGAGCTCTCTCATGGTGGTCATTTCCATTCTAACAGTATGGAAATGGCAGCCACGGGCTTCACGGACTGTGGAAGTGGGAGCACAGCTCTGTCTGTTTCTAGGATCAGAGCCCTGAAGACAAGCTGGTCAATGACCGTCCTGCTCTGAGGCGGTGCCAGGCATAAGAAGCCCTGGGACACATGGACACTGAGATCATGCAGCTTGGATGAGTCCCCAGATTTCCAGATGTTTGAGGGAAGAATCCTGTGGATCAGAAATACGTCATCACGGTGTTGTGTTCTGCGTACTCGTGATCAGAGACAACCATGTTGTTAACAGGTGGAGTTGCAGTGGAGTCAAGGGCAGACGTCACCCCTGTTCTTAAAACTACACAGTCCAAAATAATCCTCTCTAGTTGCATACAAACATGTAAGGAAGACATTTAAAATGGTCTTGAATATTTGCCTACTATGATCTTAACATTACACGTCAAACTTGGAAGACAGGACACTTTGCAATACTGAACTTTACGATACCTGCTGTACCTCATGTTAGAATGGAAATGACCACAAGAGACCACTCTGAAAGGAAAGGTTTTTAATAGGAGGAAAAGCGAGCTGCTGGGCACTTTTCACCAAGGGTGGCAAAAGGCGCCCGAGGCAGGTTTAGATCAGGGTTTTAAAGGGAAAAACGTTCAGGTTGGGGTCTGGTTGGTCACATGAGGTTGGGTGCGGGGCTCAGGGGGTCACGTGCTCTCAGGATCAGGAGGGGGTCGGAAGGACAGTCTCTCGGAAGGACAGTCTCTCAGGCCAGGTGTTGTTTCTTGATTACGAGAGGAAGTCTTTATCTTTGAT
>PVHP010048880.1:0-12364 GCA_004024765.1 Zapus hudsonius
CCTGGAAAAACTAAAAAAAAAAAAAAAAAAAGTTGATCATTTTATGAGCATTTTTAAATCCATATGAAGTTGGCAGATTAGAATTAGCCTGAACAACATGAAATTGCTAATATCGTCCCTTTTAAAATTTTTTTTCCGTGAGTGAGTGTGTGTGTGTGTGTGTGTGTGTGTGTGTGTGTGTGTGAGAGAGAGAGAGAGAGAGAGAGAGAGAGAGAGAGAGAGAGAGAGAGAGACGGTGCATGTGTAAAAGTCCTTGCCTTCTACCTTAGTTGAGGCATTTCCCATTCATTCTTGTTCATTCACTGTTGAATTTATCAGGCCAGTTGACCAGCGAGCTCCAAGCCCGCCTCAGCTTCCAGCTTTTTACATGGAGTTTGGGTTTCCCAACTCAAGTCCTCTGTCTTGTGAGGCAAATGGTTAATCCCTGAACCATCATCCTGACCCTGTATTTTACCATTTGTGACTCACAGAAATGACAATTTCATATAACTCGACTGAATATAAAACATATGCATTTATGAATTCAATGATATGATTATCTCTCTTCCTTTTTCTCCTTTTCAATTGCTGAGTAATTTTAAGGCAAATACTAGATCCTATTAAGTTGTCTGTCATATATGACAGGTAAAATTTTTTGTTAAGGTCATTACCATACCTATTTTTTTTTTTGAGGTAGGGTCTCGCTCTAGCCCAGGCTGACCTGGAATTCATTATGTAGTCTCAGGCTGGCCTTGAGCTCACAGCTATCCTCCTACCCCTGCCTCCAGAGTGCTGGGATTAAAAGCTTTGCAAATTTTATGCATTTTGATTTAGCTTAATCTGTTGAAGAGCTTAGCCCAAAATAATAGCCTTCTGTAATTTTTGAGTAATAATATAATTTTTTAAAAAAGAGTTATGGATTAGCTTTTAGTCTATGTTAAAATATCAAGTATGGCAGAGCATGGTGATGAATGTCTTTAATCTCGGCATTTGGGAGGCAGAGGTAGGAGGATGGCTGTGAGTTTGAGGCCAGCCTGAGACAACAGAGGGAATTCTAGGAGAGACTGTGTTAGAGCGAGACCATACCACAAAAAAAAAAGAAAGAAAGAAAGAAAGAAAGAAAGAAAGAAAGAAAGAAAGAAAACAGCGAAAAAAATCCACAAAGCCACTGTGACACTAAGCTGATTAAGATGACCAAACAAAAGTTAGAATTAGTTGTCAAGCTTCCCAAAGGAGCTGGCTCCAACTGGAATGACACTGAAATTCCTATAGTTAATCCTTTCTCGACCCCTAGTTATTTTTCTGTTCTGACCCCTGTTGCTGCTCCCCAAAACCCCTCACTAAGAAACTAACTTTGAAATGACAAACCCACTTTTGGTCTCTTGTTTCTTCTGTCTTCAGTCCTGTTCTGTCACTAAAGTTCTTTCTGCTGAAACATTTATTGCATCAAATGAACTTTTTTTTTTTTTTCCAATTCCAGGATGAAATACATAGCAACTAAGACCTTTAAGTTTAGGAATTTTGTCTTTTGACATTTGGATAGACTGTGTCAAGGTCCTGAACATGGTATGCACAGGTGGGTACAGCTCAGCACTAGACATTCCAGTGCAAGGGCCACACATTGTGGCTCAGTGGTTAGGAGTCTTACTTCTTTCAGATCCCACCTCCCACAACGTCCCGTACAGCTGGCTCAATTCTCCACCCTGTGGTCTGACGTACATTCTGGAGTTGTTTGTTTTTCCATGGCTTTTCACCCGTTCCTCAGTCAACTGTATTTCACATAACTGGCAGGTCACAGGACCTGCACTTTTAGTCACTGTGATTTCTTTTATTGTGCAAGAAGAACATGCACATAGAGTGACGGAGCTGGGCAGGGGGAGTATTGTACTTAACCTTGTGCAAGTTCCTAAACCTGACACCATCTCTGCTTTCTCACTACCTATGGAAAGCCAGATGTACCACAATGCATGCATCTGGTGGTCATTCATTTGCTATGGTAAGAGACCCTGGTGGGCACACACACACACAAATAAAAACTTTCAAAAGTTTTACATAAGTTGAAGAATTTTGTGAAGATAAAATAAAATAACACACAATGGCCAACACACAGAAGCAAGCAGCTGATCACTAAGAATAACTCAGGGTCAATGATCAGTGACACCTTGTGCTTATGCAATAGAAAAGCCCATTTCCCTAAAACACTTATGAAACATATCCAAAGCGTTGCATCTCGATTATCAACATTTCAGCATGTGGCCAACAATCTGTCTGTGTGTGAGGAGCAATACCTACAGCAGAAGTGGAGAGTCCATGGAGTTTTGAAGAATAAATTGTCTTTAGAAATTTTGCTCTACTGCCAAGGGAGCAGCAGAGCCTCCTCTGGGCCAAAATCATGCTAAAGGAGAAAAGAAAAATCAAGAAAAGGAGTAAATATGAGATAGTTACAGACTACCAGACACTTAAAGCTGGCTAAGAGTACGCATATTTTTTTGAGGCAGGGTTTCACTCTAGCCCAGGCTGACCTAGAACCTTTAATCTTAGCATGTGGGAGTCTGAGGTAGGAGGATTTCTGGGAGTTCAAGGCCAGCCTGGGCTACAGAGTAAGTTCCAGGTCAGCTTGCGCTAGAGTGAGACCACAGCTCAAAACAGAGCAATAACCAGGCTGGTAGGCAAAAGTTGAACAGGATGAGGCAGGAGGATCACCAGCTCCAGGTAAACCTGGGCTCCACCTTAAAAAGATAGACTGAAGCTGGGGAGAAGGTTCAGCAGCAGTTAAAGTGTTTTCTCAGAAGTCCGGAGGAAGATAGGGGCTGAAGCCTGGTGGGTAGAGAGAGGGCTTGATTCACTCAGCCTGGGGTAAAATCTCCTTAGAGCTGCTGCCAGAGCTCACGTATGACTGGCAGTGATTTAGGAGAACCTTCTGGATTACCTTCCACCCAGCGATTCATTGGTTCATCTACTTTGAAAACTATAAATAATAAGAAGATTAATTTACCCCTCTATTTTTTTTTTTTTTTGAGGTAAGGTCTCACTCTATCCCAGGCTGACCTGGAATTCACTATGTAGTCTCAGGCTGGCCTCAAACTCACAGCCATCCTCCTACCTCTGCCTCCTGAGTGCTGGGATTAAAGGCATGCACCACCATTCCCAACACCTATGTAGAGCAAGATGTATCTGGAATAATTCATTTGCTGTAAGAGACCCATGCCTGGCTGCATCACTTTTTTTAAATAAACTATCTCCTTTTTAAAAATTAATATTTTATTTATTTGTAAGCAGAGAGAGAGAGAGAGAGAGAGAGAGAGAGAGAATGGTCAAGCCAGGGCCTCTAGCCACTGCAAAGGAACTCCAGGTGCATCTGGCTTATGTGGGTGCTGGGGAATTGAACCTGGGTCCTTAAGCTCTGAAGGCAAGCACCTTAATCACTGAGCTATCTCTCCAGCCCCTGCATCACTTTTTGTGTCCAGCTTTATATGGGTGCTAGGGAATTGAACCTGGACCTGCAGGCTTTGCAAGCAAACCCCTTTAACTGCTGGGTCATGTCCCGAGCCTCAGAACCCTGATTCTTATCTGTTTATCCCAAGAAGTCACAATGTGTTTCTCTCATTTGTCTATTTTGCTAATACTTGAACTAAATGAAACTTAAATAGATGGGCAAATATTTACTGGAAAAAAAATGATTGTTCTCAAAGAGTCTATGATACTGATAACTGTTCAGGCTGGTTCTTCACTAATACCTTCTTTAAAACTATGCCTACAGGACTTGTGAAATAGCTCATTGGTTAAGGTGCTTGTCTGTAAAACCTAACGACCAGAGTTTGATTCCCCAGTACTCACATAAAGCCAGATGCATAAAGTGGTGCATGTGTCTGGAGTTTGCTTACAGTGGCTAGAGGCCCCAGTGTACCCATTCTCTCACTCTCTCTCTCTCTCTTGCAAATAAATAAAAATATTTTTTAAAAACCCTATGCCTACAACCTAATCCAGTTACCATTTTCCCAAAAAGAACAGTTAAATATTAAAAGTATGAGTGTGGGGCTGGGGAGATAGCTTGGTAGCTAAGGTGCTTGCCTGCAAAGCCTAACAATCTGGGTTCGATTCTCCAGTATGCAAGCAAAACCAGATTCACAAGGTGGTGCATGCACCTGGTGTTCATTTGTAGCAGCTAGAGGCCCTGGTTGTACCCATTCTCTCTCTCTGCAAATAAATGAATAAAAATATTTTTTAAAATGAGTGTGAGCTGGGCATAATGTTACACGCCTTTAATCCCAGCACTAAGGAGGCAGAGGTAGGAGGATCACTGTGAGTTCCAGGTCAGCCTGAGTTAGAGTGAGACCTTACCTGGAAAAAAATCACCCCTTGAAAAAAGAATGTGTTTGGACTTAAGAAAACCCAGTTTTAAACTTAAAAGACTTAAAACAATAGCTACTATTTCATAAGGAAATTCTCATAAGCGGCCCATTTACAGCCAGGCATGGTGGTGCATGGCTGTAATTTCAGTGCTCACAGGGATCATGACTTCTAGGCCAGCCTAGTTATAGAGTAAGATCCTGTCTCCAATAAGCCCTACTTAAATCATTAATTTATAATGTAATTTTATGTATTGATTTGGTCTTTCAGTATTTTTTTTTTTGAATAAGGCTCTCAGTAGCTCAGACTGTCCTCAGCCTCCTGAGTATTGGGATTATAACCATAGACCAGCATACCTGTATTAATAACCATTTAATTGAATACCACTATGATCCAGAACATAATATACCAATTCCTTCCTGATCAAGCTCATTTCATAAATTACCCCAAGATGAAATGATTTAAACAGCCAAGCGAAACACAAAAGTACAGTGCAGAGATTGAATAACAGCCTGGTGTGATGAAGAACAGCAAGGAGCCAGAGACCATCTTGATAGGAACATGCACTAAGCTGGCATTTTACTGACCAGGACATAATTTTCTATTCTGCCTTTTTTAAAAAAGGTATAGCTTAGGTTGACCTAAATTCACGATCCCCTGTCTCATCCTGTTCAACCGGAAATCCAAAGCCTACCCCTCAGGTCTATCTCCCCCACCTCCCTTCTGCAGTATGCTACCTCCGTCATGCCATGTACTTCCTGGTAACCTAGCTCATTTTTCTGGTACCTTCTAAGCCCTCCATAGTCTTTGAGAACAGCAAAGACCATGCTGTCTCCTTGTTTTAACTCCAATCTCAATGAAGACACCCACCCTGGGTTTTCCTGTATTGCCTTCTCTTCTCACATGCTCCGTTCCCTGAATCTTTTCCATTTTTGCACTACTTCACATACGTAGCAGTTATTTGTGGTGAGAACTCTTCAAATCTACATGTAATTCAAGTGAACAAGACATGGTTGTTAACTAGAGTCATCACAATGTAGATCAACCTCTTGCTATTTTGTCATTGAAAGACCAGTCTCTCACCTGCCCCACTGACCCCTTAACTCCCCATCAGTCATTAAGGGACCACTAGACAGTGGTTTTCTCAGCACCCCTATGTCTTTCAGAGATGACCCCTCAAACAACTGACACCCCCTGTTGTTGCTCTTGCCCCCCATCTGCCTCAGTCACCCCCTCAGCTGCCATCCACACAGGCTGATCTAATTCCAAAACAAGTAATTAAGACATCCTATTTCTTTTTAAAAATCATTTTTATTTGTTTATTTGCAAGCAGAGACAGACAGTGCCAGGGCCTCCAGCTGCTGCAAACGGAGTCCAGCTGATGTGCCATTTTGTGTATCTGGCTTCATTCATGTGGGACCTGGGGAATGGCACCAAGGTCCTTAGGCACCTTAACCACTGAGCCATCTCTCCAGCCCTTCCTGGCACTCTTCTTTGAGTCAGGGACAACCAGGCTTTTGCACCATGGCTGCGGAGGGGAAGCTCCTGCAGTAATCAGTTTGATCTTCATACTGTTAAATCCAATGTGCATTTAGAATTCATTCTTTCCCAAGGAAGATAATGCCAGAGTGGGGTGTGGTAGGCTCCACCCAATCCCAGCTCTTGTGAAGGTCATCCTCTGCTAGGGTGAGTTTGAGGCTATCTCAACACAGAAACAAAGAACCAAAGGAAAACCAAAACAAAAGTCCTCTTTCCAGAAATTTCTCTTTACAAGTCCTTTCGCTCTTCCCATCTACCATTAAATGGAACTCCTGAACCCTTGACAGGGCAGGGCTGTCTACTCTCGCTTCACACTAGCCAGGTAATCTCTTTGTGGAAGGAATGTGGAAGCATTTGTGAAACACAGACCCTAAGACATCTAACTAGGGGAAGGTGCTGTCCCTTTAAGTGACTGTTAACTCTCCTTCAAAGTTGTTTCAAGTAAGGTCTTCCATAGAAACATATAAGGAACTAGACAGAAGCATTGTGTCATTCTAACTTCTTTTAGGTGACCTAGAATAAACATTGCTCATTATACTACATTCTCTACTCAGAGGTATTCTTCTCTACCAGTTGTTTGTTCATTTGTTGTTTTGAATTCAAGGTAGGGTCTCACTCTAGCCCAGGCTGACCTAGAACTCACTCTGTAGGCCCAGGCTGGTCTCAAATTCCTATCTGTGCTGGGACTAAAGACTTAATGCCTGGGGGCTGGAGAGATGCCTGCAAAGCCTAACAACTCAGGTTTGATTCCCCAGTACCCATGTTAAGCCAGATGCACAAAGTGGTGCATGCAACTGGAGTTTGTTTGCAGCAGCTGAAGGCTTTGGTGTGTCATTTCTGTCTGTCTTTCTCTCTGCTTGCAAATAACAGAAGGACTTGAGTCTGATTCCCCAGTACCCACGTAAAGCCAGATGAACAAGGTGGTGCATGTGTCTGGAGTTCATTTGCAGTGGCTGGAGGCCCTGGTGCACCCATTCTCTCTCTGTGCCTGCCTCTTTCTCTCTCGCTCAAATAAATACATCTTGCTTTCCCTATAAAAGCATCTCTCCTCTCTTCTTCTTCTTCTTCTTTTTTTTTTTTTTTTAGATATTGGGGATTGAACCAGAGGCCTTGCCAGGCTAGGAAAGTACTCTACAACTAAGCTACATCCCAAACCAAACTTTTTTTCTTTTCAAACTCTTATTTTATTTTTAAAAATGTTTTTATTTTGCAAGTAGAGACAGAAAAAAGACAGAGAGAATAGGGGCACACCAGGGCCTCCAGCTGCTGCTGTAAATGAATTCCAAATGTATGCACCACTTTGTGCATCTGGCTTTATGTGGGTACTGGGGAATCAAACCCAGGTTGTTAGGCTTTGCAGGTAAGTGCCTTAACCACACAGCCGTCTCTTCAGTCCCCTTTCTTTTTATCTATCTATCTATCTATCTATCTATCTATCTATCTATCTATCTATCTACCTACCTACCTACCTATCATCTGTCTATTTATTTATTTATCAAGGTGGAGTCTCACTCTAGTCCAGGCTGAGCTGGAGCTCACCCTGTTGCCCCAGGCTGGCCTCAAACCCAGGGATCCAGGACTTCCAGCCTCGTGCTCCTCAGAATGATCTAGTCTTCTCTCAACTTGATGCAGTAATAAACTTTTCCCCACTCTTTTATCTCCTGGTTGGTTGACTGACTCCGCATTCACCAGGGCTGAACCCACTGCATTCAGGCACACATTCTGAGCAAGCTACCTTGCTTCGACACTTTATTCACTTTATTTAACAGGGTCTCATACTATGTAGCAAAGGATAACCTTGAACTCCTGATCCTCCTGCCGCCATCTCCCAAGTACTAAGATTATAAGCATCAGCTACCACTCCCTGTTTATGTGGTGCTGGGGACTGATCCCAGGGCTCCATGCATTCTAGGCAAAAACTCTACCAATTGAGCTACACCAGAAGCCCCCACCACCCTGTGAATTAGTGAAGCAAAATTCAAAGGTCAAAAGCAGACAAAAATCAATTTTAAAATGCTTAGAATTTTAAAGTTTAGTGCCCCGGACTTAGAGTCAAACTAGCAAGTTACAAATATTTCACATTATGAGGTGTATCTTAACACAATGTAGGTAAGAGAGCGAATCTGGGAAAGCCCAGAACGTCTGCGTTAGCTGCAATGGGAGGAAAAAGCGAGCGCAGGCGAACCATCCACAGCAAGCGGAGCCTGACCAATCAGCACATGCTCTACCAGTTAGTCTGCTTCTGAGAAAGTTTTTAAGGTTGCGACAGAGAGCAGCTGACGGGGGTGGGGATGGGGGACAGAGGGAAGGACATGAGTGGAAACAATTCAGCAAAGTTAGTGGGCGCAAGATTCAAGAGGCATCATTCATCAATTCCTGAAATGCGGCGTGAAAATGGCATTCGTGTAACCGTACGTGGGTACGACACGTGGCTCCTTGGTGCAGGTGTCAGGTTTTTGCACTGGAGGCCAAACTTTGTCGAGAGTTGATTTGCAGCTGGGTGGCCCTGGTGACGTGAAACGAGCTGCCACCTCCCTCCCAGGTGGCGCCCGGGAGCCCGCGCGTGGAAGGAAGGGCTCAGACAGTGCCCGGTAGGTCCGCCCTGGTCCTTCCACCGAGTCAGTCGGGTGTCAAGCTGAACCGGCTCGGGATGCCTTTCCTGGTCTGCTTTCCAAAGTCCCCAGCCGCACAGCCACGTGGCCACGGGACAAAGCAAAGCCTGGGCTCCGGCGATGGGAGGCACCTTCACAAAGAACCCAGTCCAGCCCCGGGCCGACCCTCTGGCAGTCCTCCCTGGGGTCCGATCTATGGATAACCCCAGCTCCGCCGACCCCCCCTGCCGCACCTCTCCCCGTAAATCCACACGCCCGAGCCACGTGACCACGTCCCCACGCACGACACGGCGCGTCCCGCGGCCCACTCACCTCGCTTTCCCGGCCAGGGCACCGGTGTGCGCGCGCTGCGCTGGCGAGGGGCGCAGACGGCGAGGGGCGCAGACGGCGAGGGACGCGGGGCTGGACGCGTCCTGGGAGGGGAGGGGCGGGGCGGAGGCGGAGGCGGGGGCGGGGCGGAGGCGGGGGCAGGGCGGGCCCGGCTCTGAGCGGGGATTGGCGGTGGGATCTGCATGAAAGGTACGGATTGGCTGAAGACTTGTCCAATGGCGGAGCTGCGTGGCGCGGGGGCGGAGCAGGTGGGCGCGTCCTTGGATGGAGGTGATGGCGAGGCGCTGGCCTGGGCTGGAGCCTGGGCTCCCGGGGCGACTGGAGGGCGTGGGTTCTGATGAGAACAGCTCCGGAGGATGCTGGAGGTGCAGAAAGGGCTGAAGATGCACGTGTCACGCGTGGGAGGACCTTTCCCTCCCCGGCTGTAAGGACGGAGGGACTGAGCGGAGAAAGGACCAGCCACTCCCCCAGGGACCCAGGGCTTTCTGGTTTGGGTTTTTCTCCTCTAGCATTTTAAGAAAATACGGTAGTCGAAGGAACGAGATTGTTATCCAAGCCCTTAATCTTTGGTCCCATAATGTGACGTAGCTGTCACAGTGAACTTTTTTTCTCTCTCTAAGTAAGATTATTAAAAAGCAGGCTGGACGGCGGGTGTGGTGGCGCACCCCTTTAATCCCAGAGGTAGGAGGATCGCCTTGAGTTCAAGGCCACCCTGGGACTACATAGTGAATTCCAGGTCAGCCTGAACTAGAGTGAGACCCTACCTCGAAAAACCCAAATAAATAAATAAATAATACAAGGGATGCTTTTTTTTTTTTTCTTTTGGTCACTTCATCCTGAGCACAGAATGACTTTATCTGATGTTGATGTTCTGTTGTGGTTGTTATGGTTGCAGGGGGAAACACTGTGACCAGTTCTTAACTCGTGAGGGTTAAGTGTCTGAACATTCTCCATTGTCAGAGGCGGCTTTTGTTTGTTTCCACATTTAACAAATATGAGTTGAGTGCATAGATGTTGAGGCCCCTGGGAAGAACGAGGCAGAGAGTTTGTGTCTGAAACCTTGCATCCTGGTGGGGAGAGACAGCAACACGCAGATAACATGAGAAATGATTACAGAGGTGAAGAGGGTGTTTTGATAGCCAATGTATATACTAGAACGAAATTATATATATATATATTAGTGCTGGGGATCAAACCCAGGGACTTGTGCATGCTAGGGAAGTCCTCTGCCACTGAGCTATGTCCCCAGCCCTCAGTGGGAAGTGCAGTGACCGTGGAAACAGCTGAGAGTTTAAACTTTGGATGGAAAGGTTCTTTTGAAGAAGTGACATTTAAACCTAGAATTGAATGATGAGAAGGCAGCCTTACTCAAGAATGATCCTGAAAAGACAGACAGCAGTTGGAAGGCCTTGAATATGGACAGAAAGTGACTCGCTGAAGTTATTAGCTAGTAGATGTACTTACCATGCTTATTCATTCTCTGAATAAGATGGCACCATATCCCTTACGTCTACAAGGCCTTTCCCATCGCCTCATTTGAAAGCGGTCTGGGGCTTCTCTTGGTAGGTTTTTTTTTTGGGGGGAGGGTGGATTAGCTGCTAGGAACCTAGATTGAGTGCTGCTCTGGTTTGATTGTCAGGTTTGGGTTTTATGTTTTCTCAGTTGTACATGTTCCTTCCCATAATGTATCTGATTTTGATCATATGTACAACCAGTTATACATAGGTGTAAGCTGATGTATAGGGGTTTCACTTAGAAGGCAGCTTGAATTACTGCACATGCACCCCAAACCAGTCCAGGCTGGATGGCTCCATGGGGTTCTGATCCCAGGTCTATCTAAGGACATATTCGAATAGGTACTGATCACGGATAATGGTCACTAGGAGAGGACAAAACTAGTTCACTGTGTGGAGCCAGGTGTATGTGCAGCTCGGTGGGGTTTCCAAGTTCCCAACCCAGACACATTGTTTAGGAGCAGGGTGTGCATCCTGCTCAAGCCATGCAGTGACCAGGTGGCTAAACTGCCCCCTACGTTTGCCTGCCTCTGTGGTCTAACTGGATGTCATGCAAAACTTTTTCCCTGAGGTGATGCAGACACTGTACAGAGTACAAATGACAGACCAAAGTATGAGTGCATCAAAATGGGCTTTGATGGACCAATGGGTTTACTGGGGCTCCTTCCAGAGCAGGGTGAGGGGCTGCTGACAGGAGCATGGGTGACTCAGAGGCACCTGTGACACCAGAAAGCCCACCCAGCTCAGGGATGACTCATGGAGGCTCCATCTCTGGAGCTCACTGCACAGGCTGCAGGCCTCTCTGCAAGCCTCCCTACAAGCAGTTATTTTCCCTTTATGTAATCTTAGGGCTCTCGAAACATTTTATTCAGAATTGTTGAATTCATGCTCTCCTGGTCTTCATTCCCCTCCCAAGAGCAAATGTGTCAGTTTGGAGGAAACTGCTGTACCACACTGGAGCCTGGAGTCACCAGGCCCACGGAGGTCACCAGGCCCATGTGGCAGCACTGAATTACCAAATTTGAGTTCAGTGTACATTGGAAGCAAAAAAAAAATAACCCACACTATTCACAATAATTAATTTGTGTTGACCTTTGGCTAGCTAATTAGTCATGGCGTTCCTAGAACTGGAATGGATTGGGGAGGGAGGGAGGGAGGGAGAGGGAGAGAGAGAGAGAGAGAGAGAGAGAGAGAGAGAGAGAGAGAGAGAGAGAGAGAGAGAGAGAGAGAGAGAGAGGGTGATCCATGGTCCCTTGCTGCTCCAGACACATGTGCCGTTTTGTACATCTGTCTTTAATTGAACCTGAGGCAGCAGGCTTTGCAAGTAAGCAAACACCTTTAACTCCTGAACCATTTCTCCAGCCCAAAATATTTTAATATATTAATTACAGAGATTAGTGCCATTATCAAGGACTTGAAAGATGCAAGAGTGGTGATTTCCACCATATCTCTCCTCTTTTTTTCCTTTAAAAATATTTGTATTTATTTATTTTTTAGTGAAAGAGAGAGAAAGAGAGAGAGAGAGAGAGAGAGAGAGAGAGAGAGAGAGAGAGAGAGAGAGAGAGAGAGAGACGGACACAGAGTTAATATGGGTGTGCCAGCGCCTTCTGAAACTGCAAATGAACTCCAGTGGCTCATGCCACTTTGTGCATCTGGCTCTATGTGGATACTGGGGATTTGAACTCTGGCTGTCAGACTTTGCAAGCATGGACCTTTAACGGCTGAGCCACCATCAGCCCCACATCTCCCTTTAAGTCTATTGGACAATGACATGTTGATTTTTGGAAACTCCAGTAGTGATTCCAATTGCTGCTGCTGTACCAGATGTGGTTTTCTTACTTGAGCACATTAATACATATCCTGGTACCCAGTATGCAGTTGTGGCTTGTTTCAGATGTCCCCATAAACTCATATGTTCTGAATGCTTCATCCTCACATGGTGGCAGTTTGGGAGGTGGAGCCTTGCTGGAAGAAGTGTGTTGTTGGGGGTGAGCTTTGGAGCGTTTTAGCCCTAGATTGACTCACACTTCTGCTGCTGCT
>PVHP010048881.1:0-12347 GCA_004024765.1 Zapus hudsonius
TGCACAATTGCTCCTTTCTTGGTTTGCTGTTCTCTCCCAGTAGGAACTGTATCCAGCCTATTCATGGCCGCAGACTATGTTTCATGTCAATGGTCTGTTTACTCCAGTTATCGCCAATCAGTTTCCCCTGGCAGCTTGTGCAGTGCCCTCCAGCCCTTCACTAACTGCCATCTGGGGGTTGGTTACCATTTCAGACCTCACTGGGACTCTCGATGAAGATGGATGGCATTCTGTGGTTTCTTCAGCAACAGGATTTTGTCTCAGGCCTGTGGAGGGCGTTCAAGAGCCTTGACAGAATTCTGTCTTGTTTTTGGAACCTCATGGGTCACTTTGGTCAACAGCTCAGTGAGGGAAGGGACCGGTGACTGGGACCCGGGGCTTTCAGACTGCTCAATTATTCATAGACTTAAACATTCTCCCCTGCTATTCATGACCCCTCTTGCCAGTTGATGCCCACTATTTACTCTTTAGGTTACATCGTTAAATCGTTTAGGTTAAAATCGTGAGGATTTTATGTTTTTGAACCTAATTTGGATTGGCCTCCTGCTTAAGCCATTCCCCTCCCCCCTTGTAAACATATTTTTGAAATATTTTTATTTATCTATTAGAGAGAGAGAGAGAATGAGAATGAATGGGTGCACATGGCCTATTGCTGCTGCAAATGAACTCCTAATGCATGTGCCACATTGTGCATCTGGCTTTACGTGGTACAGGGGAATTGAACCCTGGCTGGCAGGCTTTATAATCAAGTGCCTTTAATGTTGAGCCATCTTCCCACACATTTATAACTTTTAGTATATTTCCTTTAGGGTGTTTATTTTCTGGCACATTTTGCACAAATTCTTTGCATTAAGATCTTCATATTACATTTATAGGATCTCATTACCTAAGGAAATTTTATTGGACTTTGACACTATTTGTTACAACCGACAACTTTCATAATCACAATTTTTCACAATCACAGGTTTTGATCCAGTGTGCATTCACACATGTGTGCCAAATGAAGACTATTGGATATTTCTTCTAGTTCAAGGTTTTGTATGTGGAGTTTTAGGACAAAGCTCTGGTAGATCCAACAGGTTAGGCTCAGCCACCCACCCATCCCAGTATGCCAATTAAAGAGTACAGTAATATGAAAAAAGCAGAGAAAGAAGATTTAATTATCTTAATACTCACCCACCACCACTCAGGGAATTGAGCGGAAGAGGGGGCAGATAGATTGTGAGAGCCGTGGTGGGGGAGACTATCCAGAGGCATGATGCCCCTGAGTAACAACATACTAGGGCCAGGAGAACCGGGCTGACTACTAGGCTATCCATGATTCCCTGCCCCAAGGACTGATCCAGACAGCCCACAGAGGAAGATATCCAGCTGATTGGGGATGGGGAAGAGGGATATTGGGGAACTGGGGATAACAACTCATCGTTTGCCCGTTAAATAATGTAACTCATATGGACAATAAAAAAAGAAGATTTAATTAACATGTTTTGGGGTACTGAACTAAACTATAGGTTTAAATGGAGGAAGAATTTGGGTAGGGGGTGCAAGAGGTATGCATAAATAAGTGATCCTGGTCAAGGTGTATCATTTAGCACTGAGTACTCAACTGACTTCTCAGCACTTTGACAAGTTTTGAGTCTCCTCAGTAGTCACTGTCATCTGACAAGAGAAGCTTCTCTAATTAAAGATAGGAAGAGACTAACATATGTGTATGGTGGTTTGAATCGAATGTCTCCATGAACTATGTGTTCTGAATGCTTGGTCCCCAGCTGATGGTAATTTGGGAGTGGAGCCTTGCTGGAGGAAGTGTGTTGTTGGGGTGAGCTTAGGGGTGTTATAGGCAACTTCCCCTTGCCAGAACCTGGCTCATTCTCTTGCTACTGTTTTGTCCAGCCTCTGCTCCCACAATGTTTTCCCCTACCATTATGAAGCTTCCCATCTAGACTGTAAGACAAAATAAAAACCTTCCTCCCATCATCTGCTTTTGGTTGGGTGTTTTGTCCCAGCAATGAGAACAGAAAATTAGTACCAGAAGAGAGGAGTTGCTGCTGTAAGAAACCCAACTGTGTGGCTTTTGCCCTTTTAGAACTGATTTGCCACAAATGAGCAGCCAGCAGGCCTTCTGTGGGTGGTTTGGAAATTGAACACAGGCAAGCAAGCTTTACAAGCAAGTGCCTTGGACCACTGAGCCACCTACCCAGCCCCATGATTTAGTATTTGAAAAATACTATAAAGCCATGAGACAACATGGAGAAGACTGAAATATTACTAAATGAAAGCAGCCAACCTGAAGGATTATAAAAGGTGTGATTCCAGCTATATGAAATTCTGCAATGAGCAAAACTATGGAGACAGTAAAAAGATCAGTGATCTCTAAGGACTAGTGAGGATGGAGAGATGAATCAGTAGAGCACAGAGGATTTTTGTGGCAGCCAAAATACTCTCTATGATACCATAATGGTGGATGAATGTCATACACTGACCTTAGCCCATAAAATGTGCAACATCAAGTGAACCCTAATGTGAACAAGGGATTTGGGTGACAATAATGAGTCAAGGCAGATCCATGAATTGTGACAGATGTGCCACTCTGGTAATAGGATGTGGATAAAAGGGAATGCTATGCATGTGTTGCCTGGGGTACTTGGAACATCTCTGTGTTTTTTGTTTCACATTGTACCTAAAATTGCTCCAAAAATAGTCTTGGGCTAGGGGGATGCCCAATGCTACTGTGCTTGTGTTTGTCTGGCATGTGTGAGATTGGGGTTCAATGTCCAGCACAAGAAAAAAAAACAGCTCAGAGGTGTGGTATATACCTGTAGTCCCAGCTACTCAGGAAGCTGAGGCAGGAGGATTACTTGAACCTAGGAGTTTTGGGCAACCTTGGTAACATAGTGAAACCCTATCTCTTTTTCATTTGTAAGCAAAAGGAGGGAAAAGAAAGAGAAAGAATGGGTGTACTGGGACTTCTTGCCACTGCAAACCAACTCCAGATGCATGTGCCACTTTGTGCATCTGGCTTTGTGTGAGTACTGGGGAATTGAACCCGGACAGTCAGGCTTCTCAGGGAAGCACCTTTACCTGCTGAGCTGCCTCTCTAGTCCCTTATCTCTTAAAACAAATAAAGCAGTAAAAATAGAGGTAAAGTTAAAACAACAACAAAAATTCATGGCATTGAGTCAGGTATAAATTCCCCACACTTCCAGCTTTACCTTCTGGGGACATTTCTGGAGTCTATTTAGTAGTTGCCTTTCCTTTCCTTTTGGTAACAGGCTCTTGACTTCTCTTTAGAGGCTGTTGGCTCTTACCAAAGCAATCCTACTGGATTCTTTTCAGGCCTGAAAGGAAGATGGATATCTGACTCAATTTAGGAAATTTTGACTTTTTATATGTGAACAGAACTGAGGAAAAATGGGTGGAATCTAGCTTTTGTGGAGGCAGAAAGCCTTGAGGAGACTCTGTTATTTCTCATGACCTAGACTCCCAACATGAGCCAGTCTGAATCTTAGTTATTTTAATCAGCAATCTCTTTGATCTGTGAGTCTCCTGATCACAGATATATCCTCATAAACTCTTTTTAGATTTAAGATAGCTATGAACTGGGCATTATGGTGCATACCTATAATCCCAGCACTCAGGAGGCAAAGATAGGAGGATTGCTGTGAGCTTGAGGCCAGTCTGAGACTACAGAGTCAATTCCAGTTCAGCCTGAGCTAGAATGAGACCCTACCTTGAAAAACATCCTTGGCCTATAAAGCAAGTTTTAGACTAGCCTAGGCTATATGAGGCCATCTTCAAAAGAAAAAAAAAAGATAGTTAAAGTTAGGTACAGGTACACATTTCACTTCCATTCTTTAGCCTCTTTAGACACCCTTTATTTATGTGTGTGTGCATGAAGAGTGTATGCGTGTGGGTGTGCATGTAGAGCCAAGAGGTGGGCATTATTTATCTTCTTCAGTAGCTCACCACCTTTGTTTTGGGGACAAAGTCTCTCCCTGAACTCAGATTTGGCAAGATTTACTAGCCAGCAACCCCCAAGAATTCTCCTGTCTCTGTCTCTCCAGTGTTGGAATTATAAGCATGTGTCACCACATGGGTCCTAGGGATCTGAACTCAGGTCCTTGGGCTTGTGTGACAAGCACTTACTGACTGAGCCATCTCCCCAGACCATCTTTTTCTTTCTTGTTTGGCTGAGAATTGTGTCTCCAGTACTTGGGAGGTTGAAGCAGAAGGATTGGCCTGAGTTCCAGGACAGCTTGGCTACACACTGAGTTCTAGAGCATCCCAGGCAACAAAGTGAGACTCTGCCCTGAAAGAGGTCTTTATTGCAGAGACTATTTTCAAAGGTCAGCATGTAACTCGGATCTCCTCTCACTCTTTCTACCCTCTCTATTCCTCTTCTCACTCAGCTTGTTTTCCTACAAAGCTGATCCAAATAATTCCAAATTCAAGATTGTTTCCACTTTTTTTCTCTCTTTGTTTCTACCTCACTTGTCTCTCTTATAGCATCTGTGACAGACTTTATGTGGTCTTCTCTTGAGCTCTGATTTCTGGACTCTGACTCTCTCCCAGACCCTTTCTCATCTGGCTGTGGGCCAGTACTGATATGACTCTCTTGAGCCACATCCCTCCTGACTTGTGGTCAGAGGGCAACCCCCAGGGAACCAATCCTCTCTAACAAGCATAAAGAAATCTGAGTCCCTTCAAAAGTCATCAAGAAAAATTCCTTATGGTGGAGACAAGAGCAAGCCCTTTATGGGTGGTTTGCTTTACAAAAAAAAAGCAGAAAAGTTCTTGTCCTTCAGAAAATATGCCAAAGAACCTAATGTGCAAGACACTTCAGAGACTACAGAGATACTTAAAAGATTTTTCTTTGCACTCCCTGGGGGTAGAAGGAAGGTGAGACAAGACTTTCCATGACAGTGTTATTACTGCCATTGTGACTGCTGCCATTGCCTATATACACTGTACCTGGTGCCATGTAAGGTACCTTCCATATATCCTCCTATTCTCGTCCCACCTTAGGATGGGTATTGTTGCCATTTCCAGTTTACAGATGAAGTGAAAGGCTGAAAAAGGCTAGATAAATTGCCTTAAGACATCCAACTAGCATGTGGGGTCTGAACTCGAATCCAGATCTAGGGGTGCTACAAATAAAAGATAATTAAGATCTTTTAAAAGGTCCAGGTTTGGGCTGGAGAGGTGGTTCAGCAAAGCCTAAGAGAGGTGCCTGCAAAGCCTATCAACCTGGGTTTCATTCCCCAGTACTCACGTAAAGCCAAATGCACAAAGTGGTGCATGCATCTGGAGTTTGTTTGCAGTGGCTAGAGGCCCTGGTGTATCCATTCTCTCTGTCTCTCTTTTCTATATCTTTCTCTGCATGCAATAAATAAAAATATTTTTCAAAGTCCAGGTTTTTCTATGCAGAATCTATGTGTGGTCTAGCATGCTGCTCCACTGGCTTTAGGAGGATAAGAAGGAAGGAGAGGGGCTGGATTTCTTTGGTGTGGACAAATGCAGGACTCTTGGTTCTCCCAGGACCCCTCTACCTTTCATCAGTACTTTCAGTTGGGACCACCTTCCCATCCCTTCCCACAGCATTGCATGTAGGTCTCAGCTTGGGTGGAAAGCCAAGGGAGACACTTACTGTTACACATGCTATTTTTAGGTCCACTGCTGCTGCAGAACGCTCTACCCTGTACATGCCTCATTTTATTTGCAATCTTCTTGGTGCAGATGAAAAGGACCTTGGATCAGGTGCCAAAAGACCTGAGGTTGAGCTGTATCTTGCTTTTTACTAGCAATATAAGCAAAACTTTACAATCTCTCTGATATTTGATTTCCTTGTTTATATAATGAGAGGGGGTGTAGAAATAGCTGCCCTGCCCAAAGAGAGAAGGGCAGCTATATAAATTGTTCTTAAGAAGAAAAGATCCCCTAGTAGAGTGAAGAAAATCCTGATCGTGTTGCTATGCCCATGGGAGAGCTGGATGCTGCATGATGCAAAGCCTTCTGCCTCCGTTCCTGACTCTTCCTTCCAATTCTGTGGCTGGCATCTTGCCTTCTAGACCTACGAATGGAAATATTAATATTATATATGAAAACATTTTCTTTGACCTCAAGGTTTATTTTTTGCATCTGATTTTAAAAGATGCTCTTTTTTGTGGTCCCCTAAAATTATTGTTGGCACTGTAGCGCTGTGCCTACTGGACCTAATGCACACATTGCCGGGAATTCAGAACTCACTGCCTGTCCAACCCCTCATGTCTTTCTCTGTGCAATGCTGCCTCCCAGAGCCCAGGAGAGAGCTGAGCCACTGCCAAACACACAAAGGAGGGGGAGACTATGTCTGCTCTCTGTGGCAAGGAGCACAGAGGATGTCCCTCACATCAGTGGCACCTTGCTGCTAGATTTAATGAGGTTGCTTCTTGCCAAGGTGTCCTTGAGAGGAGTCTGTCTCCTGTCTGTTTGACAAGGTCTTGGGCATAGCCCCCATGCCTGCCTATAGTTCTGACCAAGATAATTTCTATGGTTCCTAAGTGGAAATCTAGTGTTTTTGTTTTATTTTTCCTGTCTGAGGATTAAACCCAGAGTCTTTCACATGCTAGGCAAGTAAGTGATCCACCGTAGAGCTACATCCCAACTCACACCAGGGCTTTTGTTAAAGAACAGATTTGGCCAGGCCAAGAACAGGATGTGTATGGGAATGGACTTAGAGCTCCTGGTCCACACTGCCTATTCCCAGTTTGGAGACGCACCTGGTCTGTTACAGAAGGTTGGACTATCCATGGCTCCATCAGACAGTTAGGGGAAGATAAATGATCAGATTAAGTTGAGAAAGCAACCCGGCTTCTTGCCTGGAGTGGGGCAAGATAGGCTGAGTGAGCCTCTTTCTTTTCCTAGACTTACGCTGCCTTGGACTCTGAGACCTCTGTGTCCTGGCACATTATAAAAAAGGGGTAAGGGCTGCAATCTCTTTGGTCAGCCCTTTCCTTCTAGATGGGTGTGTATGCACAAACACACATGCCTGTGAGCAGGAGCTGGGAGTTGAACCCCAGGCCTCCAGAATGCTAAACACTGAGTTACACCCCTGGCCTCCAGAAGTTGCCCTCAGATCCCCCAGATCTAGGCGCTCACAGGGTATGTGTGAGAATTATGAGTGCCCTCTCTGGTTGGGTTCTTTAAAAAGGACACGCCTCTCCAGGAAGGGGGTACATGTGTAATCCCAGGACTAGGAAAGATGGAGGTGGAAGGATGGGGAGTTTGAGGGCATCCTGGTCACGGAGTGAGACATGGTCTCAAAAAAGAAAAAGGTAAGTCCCTTTGGGGGGGGGGTGTTACAGATTTTCAAGAATGTCCCTTCCTCTGGGCTGAAGTGCCTAGCACCAGAATCCAGGATTGGTATGGGAATGGAAATTTCACTCTCACCCACTGGGCAGCATTTCTGGGGCCCCAGGACGAGTTGAGGCCCGGGGTGAAGCCAGCATCTCTGGGACTGACCTCCCATATCCTGTATGCTGGAGTCACTAAGGTTTTCAGATGACACTCACTGTTTTCCACCTCCCCATAAAGACTTTGGAAAGAACATAAGCACAAATCAAATTATTAGTCTTGGTTCAGGCCTTGCTTGAGGCAAATCCTAATTTCCGCAGGCCTTAGTTTTTGCACCTTAAAAATGGGAATAATAATAATAAAAAGAAACAAACAAAACCCTGAACTGGCTTTTTCAGTAAATACTGGCACACAGTGGGGTATGCAACGCAATGGGAACTGTGGCAGCTCAGGCCTTCATGACACATACAGTGAGTGATGTACAGGGGTTCCCCATAACTTCCCCTTCCCAAAGACACTTCAGATGCACGAGTGGCAGGGGGGCAGGTCCAACGAGTCTGCACCCGAGCCACCCGGGCTGGAGCCACCCGGGCTGGAGGCGCTCCTCTAGATTCCCAGACAGGCTCCCCCGGGGCTCAGGAGGGCGGTGGGAGGCGGCTGGGTGGGCGCGGGCGCGGAAGGAGTTAACCGGGGCCGGGGGGCAGAGCGCTGTCAGACGCGAGCATGTGCAGTCGGCACCGCATCCGTACTATGGGTGAGTGCCGCCGCCTGGGGCTCGGTTCCGCCGGGCAGCGGCGGCCGCAGTTCCCGGGTCCCCGCGCTGGGAGCCGCGGCGGGCGCCGACGCTGGATGCGGGATTAGGCGCGGGCGCGCGGGCGGCGCGGGGCGCGGGGCCGAGCGCCGCGCGTGGGGGCGGGGAGGGAGCGGGCGGCGCACGAGGGCGCCCCGAATCCCGGCGCGGGAGAGGAGGAGGAGGAGCGGGAGCCTGCGGGGAGACGGCGCTGCTGGTGGCACCTGCGGTCGGCAGGCGGCCGTCCGGCCCGGTCCCTGCCCGCGTCCCCGACCCCGCAGCGGTAGGTGCCCGCGATGCCCGCGGAGAGGCCTGGGCGCCGCGGCGGCGCGGGGCACGCACAGGGCGGGGATGGGAAGACCCCGCGACCCCGCGTGGGGACACCGCCGCCGGCTCTTTGCTTTCGGTTTCGGAGGGTCTGCGCTCGCGTCCCCCGCGGGGGATGGGCGCACGGGGGGCGTGTTGGTGGAAGGGGTGCGTGCACACCCCGGCAACTTTCCCCGCTCGAACAAAGGGGCGCCGGGTGGAGGCGAGGGTGAAGGATCCGGCTGAGGATCTCGAGCAGCGGAAGGGTGACACCTCTTCCCCCCCGGGCGGAGAGCACCCCAGAGGCTGTCTGGGGAGGACTGACGGGGGCGCCAGACTGAATGGAATCTGCAGAGCTAGGTCTTGGGAGTGGGGACCACAGACAGACCCTTCTGAGTTTGAGACTGGGGGAAGGAACCTTGTCAAAGGGATCCTGATGCCTTCTCCTCTGTGTGCATTGCAAACAACATCCACACAACTGGGTGGTGGGGGGCTGCACACCTAGGCATTCTCCTCTCCCAGGTGGAGGGATGCCCAGCCCCTGGCTGCCCTCCCTGATCTCTGGTTCTTGGTGGGAGATGCAGGGTCAGGGTGGGGAGCCATGCAGCACTGTTCCTGGCAAGGCCAGGGGAGACGTTGGCGGTTTCCCAAGTGTCTTCTCTTTCTGACCTCTAGCCTTTTTTCCTTGACTATGTCTGGTTTCTTTGGGGGACGAAGGGGATGTGTTTGCCTCAGGTGCACTTTACTGTGGCACATGGCTCTGGTGCTGTTTCTAGACCTACTGGAGGAAAAGCACGCCCATGGGGAGCTGTCTACCACTGTAACCTGGGGGCTTTGCTTGTCCGGTGCTCTCTGCACCCCCATCTTCAGACTGGGGTCCTGGGAAAGCTTTCTTTGCTGTGCCAGGTCAAGGAGAGGGCTGAATGACCTGCCCTGGGGGGTAGTACGGGGTCATTCTCTAGAACACAAACGGGGCCAGGTTCCAGGACCCTAGTCCCGGCCAGGTGCTCCCAGCTTGCAGCTGGCTTGCATGTGACAACTCCTGTCCTGTGGCAGGACAGCCCTCTGGGAACTCAGGTCATTTCCCTGGCAGGGAAGCAGAGCTTCATCTGCTTGTATGCAGGACAGAGGCACTGGAGACTCTGGACTTCTGGGTGACTCTCCTGCATCTCCGGTGAGTGAGCAGCTAATGATCCGGGTACTTGGGTCAGGGCCAGGTCTGCCAGAACAGCTAGGTTCAGAGACAGGGAGGGGTGGGCTGAGACGAGGCTCATTCTCCCTCCTGAAGACTTTGTATTTAGAGACAGAGGTGAGAGTGATGAGGGCTTCTTTGGAGGACACTGACAAGCTGACTTGGTGTTGAATTAGGTCACTTAAAATCGGGAGCAAGGGAGGGATAAGGGATAGCAGGTGAAAAAAAGAAGTGCCCTGAGCTTTCCATCTATGGCCCTGGAACTAAAGCGATTAAGGTCATCTGTTGGTGCCAGCCCAGAGATCCCGGCCAGCATCACTTCTTATGGACCTTCCCTTCTAATTGGGCACGATTGGGTTGGTAATTGCTCAGTCTCCATTGGGTCTATAATACCACGCTGTTTATTCAGAGCTGAGGATAATGATATGGAGGTCTGACCTCCCTACCTGCAAGGGTCAGAGAGGCTTCCTGTGGGCATTCTGGGTTGTTCTTCAAATGTACAGACTATAAAGTAGAAAAGTGATTCTCCCTTGATGCCTTCTTTGAAAGTGATGAGGCATGATTTTTTTTTTTTTCAGGCAGAGTTTCATTAACCCTAGCATAGGCTGACCTGAAACTCACTCTGTGGCCCAGGCTACCCTCAAACTAATGGAAACCCTCCTACCTCAGCCTTTCTGGTTCGGAGATTAAAGGCATGAGCTAGCACACCTGGCCTGAGTTTTTACATGTATGAAGTGATTTAAGAGTCTGGGGTCTTTGAATACAAGATCTTAGGTGAGTTATGGTGTGGTACTCTGTGTTTATTTCAGCTGTATCACATTTGCCTATTGTTTCTAAAGGGAAAGGTGTCACTTCACAGGCAGATGAGGGCTGAATTACAGCTTTTGTGAAAGGTCAGCCTTGGTTTAGAAAGCGTAGTTTTTATCAGAAACACTGTTGCTGCAGCACAGTGTTCGCTCTGCCTCCACTCCTAGGACATCTTGGCGCTCCTGCCAGGTTGGGATTTTTCCTGGGACATGACCAGCCAAGGAGAAGGGGCTCCAATGATGTGTTGGGGGGGGGTAGGCTCTGAGTCATAGGAGAGACCTTGGTAAGTGGGGAAAGTGAAGCAACTTTTCCTCAGCAGCAGCATATCAGATCTGGCGTCCTTCTGAGGAATGGGATAGCCAGCCCTCAGCTCGCCTACCACTCTCAAATTTGTCTCTTTCTCTCTCCTCCCTGCTCTCTCTGCCCGCTAATTACAGACAAGGTGGTTTGGGTTTGAGTTGCTTGGTTTTTTAAAGTTTTATTTCAGGAGCATTCCTTTTAAAGTGTGGGTAATTTCTGCCTTGGCACACTCTCAGCTCCCTTTACATCAATACCTGGCCAAGGAGGGAATACAGGAAGGGATGCAGAGAATCCAGCCATTCTGCCCAGATTTTCTATTTCTTCCCCCCTGCTCCTTCTCAGAAATCAGAGGGTGCTTTGTTTTGTTTTTTAGTTTTTCTGAGGTAGGGTCTCACTGTAGCTCAGGTTGACCTGGGTCTCATTCTGTAGTCTCAAGCTGGCCTTGAACTCACAGCAATTCTACCTCTGCCTCCTGAGTGCTGGTCTTAAAGGCCTGTGCCACCACGCCCAGAAGATTTGTTTTTGAAAAGTCTAGTGCAAGCCAATTTGGGGGGAAAGGAGAATTTATGGTTATAGTCTCTAGATGGGAAAAATAGAGTCACAATGAAAGTTAGTACACTGGCTGTGGTGTGTGCATGAATATATGTGTTGGTTGAATTTTCCTTTCCTGGGATTTTTGAGTGTTTATAGGTTAGACTTGTGCATTATGGGATAATAGATGCATGGAGAGTGTTTGGTTCAAGATATACATTTTGGAGCTGGTTCAGCAGTTAAAGGCACTTGCTTTCAAAGCCTCATGGCCCAGGTTTGATTCCTCAATACCCACATAAAGCCAGATGTACAAAGTGGCACATACATCTGGGGTTCATTTACAGTGGCAAGATGTCCTGGTATATCCATTCTCTCTCTCTGCTTGCATATATATATATATATATATATATATATATATATATATATATGTATATTACATTTGGCCTGGGTGTTCCTGAAATCCTGGCATTCAGGGGGCAGAGGCAGAAGAATCTCTGCAGGTTTGAAGCCAGCCTGGGCTACACGATGAGATCCTGGCTCCAACAAGAAAAAAAAGTCCATTTGCCTCAGACTCAAGATATATGATGCTCTATGCTGCTGTGATCCAAGGCAAAGGAAATGGGGTCTCCCTCTGACACGTCCATAAAGGGGGCTGATGCTCAATAAATAACTCTGCTGATTCCAGGCTAAAATGGAAAGCCTGCTCGCTTCCCTTTGCTCACAAGCATCGGCTCCTGCACCTCTCCACTCTACTCACGCTCTTTTATTTTATTTTTATTTTATGGTTTTTAAAATTTTTTTATTTTTATAATTTTTTGAGGTAGAGTCTCACTCTAGCCTAGGCTGACCTGGAATTCACTATGTAGTCTCATAGTGGCCTTGAACTAATGGCGATCCTCCTCCCTCTACCTCCCAAGTGCTGGGATTAAAGGCGTGCACCACCACACCAGGCCCAGTTTTATCATTCTTCTGGGTATAATCTAGTGGGGCTGAAGTTGTAGGGTGATATTGATCCCTTGTTCCGTTAAAGGATGATTCTCAAAGGAAACTTTCTATTCTCTTCTGATGTTGGCACCTGAATGTTGGTTA